>JAWQRJ010002705.1:0-13076 GCA_033557515.1 Diorygopyx duplodentatus | reverse complement strand
TCATTACCCATTAGTTGAGTTCAATGTCTCAACTAATGGGTAATGAAGTATGAACATTATCGCATAAGTCTAATTATGAAAATTCGATTTTTCAAAATGTTGCTGCGGTTGCATAATTTTTGCGAAATATTCAATATCTTGAAAACAATTAGGTTTAAGCCTGGCAATCGTACTACGAAAGTTGTTGAAAATTAAATAGATTAAGAAAAAAATTAAATTTGGGGTCATTACATTTAAATTAACGAAGCTGTTAATTTAAAGCTGTCAACTTCCGGTATGACCGGAACCGCCAGCTTACCGAACATATTTTTATCTTTTAGTTCCCTTCCTACCATATTAAAATTCAAATTTTCAGACTACTAGCTTTAACCGCTCCCCATATATTTCTAATAGACTGTAGACGGTGGATATCCTGTATAAAGAAACTATCCAGAAAATAAAAACGCTAGTTGTAAATTTAATTATATTACGTTCATGTATGTCTAAAATATTACTTATTCGTAAATAGTTCTTTATTATTATTATTATAAGAGACCATTGCCAGGCCATTTTAGAAAAAGCAAAATTGAAAAATAATCTCCCTTTTATTAAATATAATTTTAATCTAAAATAATGTAAGTGAAACCATAAAATCCTTAGAGAAACAGGAAATTCCATTGGTTGAGTCAGTTAAAAAAAATTAATGATTTCAAAAGTAGTACAAAGAAAACTCAACGACGTCAAAAAACGAAAGGTTTCAAACCTTAAATTAAATATCCTCGATTTTAAATAGGGAGGTGGTTCAAGATTTAAATATGGAACCAGCTGTGGTAGCAAAATTTAAATATGCACTTATAACCAGAGTTGATGTCGGAAGAAGGTTTTAAAATTATAAAAATATTATTTTAAATGATCGACGACAGAACTTTAAAGTGGAACATTTTAATGAATATTTAATAATTTCGTGCTTCAAACAGGAATAATTTTTTTTTTAAAAACTGTTAATAAAAAGTGTAAAGTTTTTGGTTTTAAAAATACAAATTTCGATTATTAAATATTATTTTGTATCTATGAATTAAAATGTTTTAAAAGTTTTTATTTAAAGTATTTAAGTTAGATGAATATTAAGTATTACAAATCTCTAAATCAATATTTATTTAATCAAAACTGTATATATAATTTATACAATTTTGCAAAATGTATGTGCTTTCTTTATTTTTTGCATATGATAATGCTTTTTAAACCGGACTTAAACCGGGCTTCTGTACGCGTTATAGCTTATGTTGTTTTTTTTGTTATGAATTTTAGATCTAGAATGTTTATTTTGTTGTTTTCTTCTGTTTTGAAAGTAAATTTGATTTTAGGATACATTTTATTTATATTGTTGTGGAAAATGTTTATTTGTTGTATATAGTTTGTTTTCTAAATGATTAAAATATCCTCCCCGTATCTATTACACATTATGATATTATTGTTATGTAAGCCGTTATTTTGTAATATGTTTTTTTCTAGATAATCCATAAATAGGTCTGCCATAAAACCGCTTAAAGGAGAACCCCTTGGGAGGCCATTTCTTCTATGACGTATGTTTGATCATTAAATTTACTAGAAGTTTTGTTGTAAGCAGTTTTCCAGGAGTTTAATTAAATTAGTAGTTTGATCTGGTTCCAAATTTGAAGTTTCTATTAGATTTTCAGCTATTTTTATAGTTTCTTTAAGGGGTAATTTGTATACATATTATTTCGTGTCGTTTATTGTGTGTTAATTCCATTAATACTATAATAACAAACAAATCATCTATCTGAACAAGACCACCTTTTCTCTACGACGACGCCATTTATTTATTAGAGCTTGTCTTTTAGAATTTTTGCTTAACGTTGTCCACAATTATTTGCTTTAACAACCTTATTCAGAAATGATTCATTTTTATTTTCTATGTTTTGACATCCAAAAGCCACATCTGCGTAGCTTTATCAATTCTATATGATCCTTCCCACAGTCTCATTGCATATTTTACAAAATAATCATATTTCATATAATTCTTAGCAAAATGTTTTCCTAAAATCTGCAAAGAACTAGGGTTTGCAAATGGAATACTCAACAAACTTACATTTCATAGCTTGTAAATGTTCCAATTGGGGATATTTACAGCACTGATACAGCATCTAAAACCTTAAGTCTTAAAAGCAGACCTTTCTTTTTTATTAAATTCACAAAGTTCGACTTCTGAAATTTACAAAGTTAACACACAATTTTATATTTATTGATGTAAAGGGAGAACAGCTGGTGTAGTTTCAAAAAATTACTAAATACTAAATACCTAAAAACTTTGGAATCGGAAGAAAAAAAAAGTTTTCTCTTGTTTTTTTTTGCCTACTTAAAGATCTTGACGTGCGGTTAACTGGTTCCAGCGCAACTAATGTAAACTAACCTTTAAAAAATTATAAGAAATCGAAATAAAGTCAAGCCCCTGCCAGTTTTCTCGCAGTAATTAACGTTTAATTAAAAATATCCCCGCAATATTGACAGAACGATACGGCAATAAACAAACATGAAAGGCGCATAAAGGACCGGCCGTAATTAGCGAACGTGTGCGGGTTTTTCTTCTCGCTCCTTCACATTCTGTCCGTTTCGTTTCTTCATCTGGAGCCCCGCTAATTACGTATTACGGTTTCCACATGTTCACGTTAATTAGCCGGCGTCGCGTTAGATACGTTTCGCGGTAATACCACCCCCTCTCTCCGTTTTGCGAAATTCACCGATTGCATCACGATTCTTGTCGCTGAACGTAATTTTAAATTTTACCTCTGTCTGTCGGTTTGAAGGGAGAGCAGGGGATTCGTCGTAACTTAACGATCCTGGACGCGCCGAGCGATTAACACGCCGAATGTAGAATGTGATAGAAAACGCATCTTCGGCTTTTGTTAGCCGTAAAAACAAAATTAAACGAAACGGCCGACATATGGCCGACACAATGTGCGTAAGACTGGTGAAGACAACCTGTGATCTGAGCCGCTAACGTTTACTTCTCGGCCATTGCTGAGTCGATAAAATGGATGTAATAAAGTTTATGTCAGCAGTAATTGAACGACTATAGATCGATGACTTAAATATATTATAACATTAGAAATGTTGTACTTGCGTGAATCAGCTTGGTATGCAGATGAATACAAAGTCCTTTTCAACGGTACCCTAAGGTAAAAATGCCAAAGAATCGTACTTTGAATGAAATTGTATAAAAGTGCATATTTCCAAAACTCGCCAAATAAGTCACTTCTCAGTTCATTCTCAAAAGTTTCTGTTTTTTTTATATTGAAACACTTCCTCTTTATTTGGGATTGAAGTTTTTTAGCACTATTTTATCACAAAGTGATGCGTTATCTTCTTCCTCTAAATACTGAATAAGACCCTCAACGTGAGCTAAAGCTGTGTCATGGCTCAACCTCTTTTGTACGTTACTTGTACCTTCTTCATCGCTCTCTTCCAATTTCATACCTAACGCTTCTTCTACAATTTGTACATCAGTTACATGCTCGAAGCCTGGATCATTAGTGTCACAATCAATCCACTCAATGATATTATCTTCACCGACATTTTCTCCAACAGCAACAGATTTCGCTAAATTAGTTAAATCATGAATGGAAACTTCTTCCTCTTTCTTATCAGATTCTACCAAAGATTTTTCCACACTTGGCAAAATCTTCCGCCAGGATTCCAATAATGTTGATTTCTGAACTGACTTACAAGCGCTGTCGAGAATCGTGTAATCTTTGAAGAAGGTTTTCAAATCATCTGCCTCTTCAATTCTTTTAGTCAGTCATTTCGTTCGGTATTTTTTCTTAATTGAAGCGCTTACGCTCTGGTCCATAGGCTGGATAAGAGCTGTGACATTGGTAGGCAAAAATTTTGCAAAAATATTTCCATCTTCTGATTTCAATTGTAATTCTCCTGGGTGGGATGGGGTGTTGTCAATTAGCAATACAGCTTTCTGGGGGTAAATTCTGGGACTCCAGATGCTCCCAAACTTGGAAAATGAACATTTCTTCAAACCATTTTATAAATATTATTTGGTTCATCCAGCCTTTCTTTTGGTTGAAGTAATGTACTGGGAGGATCTCAGCTCTTGTTCCCTTAAAAGATCTCGGTTTTCCTGATTTTCAAGAAAGTCATTATTGTTTGGTGTTCTTTACTTCACTTATGTCCTGGAGGTTGATTTTCGCTTTCAAATGTCAAAGTTCGTGTTGGCAAACATTTCCAGAGCAATCCTACCTCATCGGCGTTGTACACTTGTGCGAAAGAAATTCCTTCTGATTGAAGAAATTGTTGAAAACCATCTTTGAAATGTTCAGCAGCTTGTTCGTCGCAACTTATTTTCTCGCCATAGAGACCTATTTCTCTTATCCCGTGGCGTTGTTTGAACCACAGCCATCCTGATGGTGCATCAAATGTTCCCTCTAATCCCAGCATTTCAAAAAATTGTTTTGCTTTGGCAGCAACAACGGATCCTGAAACAGGCGTTCCCTTACTTCTCACTCCTCTAGTTCTTCAAAAGTGCTGCTTTTCACTTTTTTTCTTTTTTCATTGATGAAGAGGCTGCGAATTGCATCAATTTATCGTTCTGTTTTAAAATGTCCCTAACTGTGCATTCTCCTATTCCATATTGCAGTTCTATTCTCTCTTGAATTGATAACACAACTCTTTTCCTTTTTTGTGACATTTTTCAAAAATTAAAAGCGCGATTTAGACTTGCGGATAATCCGCAAAGCGAATAATCCGCTCGCGGATAATCGGGAGTTTACTGCACTTATAGGAACGTTTTTTTGCGGCATTAAATAAAAACTTCTTCTTCTTACTTCATGAATTTGACCATAAATTAAAGAACCAGCCTTTACCTTAAAAGATCTTCTATCAATTTTATTATCATATGAAAAATCATCTGAATAATAAAATACAGAACAATTTTATGGTGTAATGTAATTTTAATATTTTGACATGTAGGTTGTTAATGATAGTGCAGATTTGTACTTTTGAAGTGGCAAACAAAACAATTGGTACAAAATACCAGTTGGGATACTTTCTTTTATCCAAAGAACATAATAAGAATCTAACAAAAACAACTACAATATTATGACGTTACCAAACTTTTAGTAAGTTTCATAGCTACCATTTGTCAAAAATCGGATGATGTTAATTGTTTCTGAATCGATTAAAATCATCAGTCAACCCTTCCTAGCAGGTGGTGGCAACCGACTCCTTCCAAAGTTTCAACAAAGTTTAATTTTGAAGATTTATATCAATGATAACATTCTTAGTTACAGTGATAATGTTCTACAAAGTTCTTGTACCTGCTGCCTTGTATTCGCCTGTTTACTATATAGCCTGTTTTCAAGATGTTTTCAAGATGATTGCATAAATCTTATTTCAAAGTATACAATTCCCCTTCGAAGGAAAAGCATTTGTCCAAATAAATCTACATGGTAGTTTAAAATAAACTGTTTCATTGTAGGTAATTTGATAAAAAACGCCACATAGAATGTACAGGTTAGCTACTTGTGTAAAAAAATTAATTAGAGTGCTAATGTTGTAGAAGGCACATTTTAAAATTAATGGAACATAGTTAAATAACAATTTCCGGTACGTTGTATAACAAATTTCCCGCTCCAACATTACTTACATACAAAATGATTCTCGTTAAGATGTCACTTACATGTTTACAGAAAATCGGCGAATGGTGGTAGTCAATTTTGATGACACGATGAATTTAAAGCCAGAAACAAAATAGAGTCAAACACAGGACTCAAGGAGGTCTGAGTTGTGTCAAAACACAGACAATGTTCTATATACATATTTATCCATATGTTCTATATGTTCTGTATTAAAAAATACCATGTACCAGGCCTTTTTATACATTTACAGGAAACACGCTGTAAATGTGTCACTAATTGTATAATATACCGTCATGAACCTCATTAACACACCCTTAATTATTTTTTTAACCACATTGCATCGCGAAAATTATTTTTTCATATAGGGCAATAAAACTTGTCAGTGGTAAGCACTGCACATTTTTTGTTTTATAGAAAATTGTGTCAAATTTAAATGGGAAGATAAAATTGTACGCCGAGTTTTATTAAGCATATGAAGCTTATTTTGGGCTTTCCGTGGGTAACCAGGATCAGTCGTGGGTTCCTCATGGTAGGAGCCCTTTACTTTAGAAGGATGGTTCACCTGTGTTCGAGAAGCAAAGCTTATTGCAATTCCTAGAATTTAGAAAAAATCTTCTAACCATTGCCACAACTGCTATTTTTGTTTGGTCGACATTTCTCATTTTAAAAAAGGAAAAGGTCGTCGCAAAAGCATTATTTATCCGGATATTTCTTCCAGGATTCCTCTACTTCCGCATAGTATCGAATTCCCCGTCCCTGTGCCACCAATAAGAAGAAGTCTTTTTAGAAGAAGACGCAGTTATGACAGGTACGGAAGATGAAAATTATTGTGATTCTATCCCAAGGATTAGACAAACCCCATTTTCCAACTCAGCTAGAATTAGGCGATTTGATCAGAGATTTAGGTCTTACTATATCAAATGCAGAACTTTTCGCATCCCGTCTTAAACTAGATCCAAGCTGTAAAAAATAACAACTTATAGAACTGGGCATACAAATTTTGCCAATAATACAAATAAAGATTTTTTGAAATGTCTGAAAATTTATGTCACTGTTCGAACAAAACACTTTGCAATTAAAAGAAAATTACCATAACGTCAAATCCTTGCTGTACAAAATTAACTATGAAAGGTATCAGTGGAATGTAGTTGGTGATTTTAAGGTATTTGGTTTTTGTTGGGATTACAAGGGGGACACAAAATATTCAAGCTTCCTATGTCTTTGGGACAGTACAGCATCTGCCGAACATTTTGTTAGACGAGAGTAATAGAGCAGCTGACTCCCGGACGTAATTTACGGTTAGTTATCTTCTGTAATAGGTAATTATTCAAGAAGTGAACACAGTTTTGCTGCCTCCTTTACATACCAAGCCAGGAAAAAATACTTCAGGAAATCCTTCAGGTTGGCAGTGGAAAATTTTCTTGGAAATCACAAGAGCGATAACCATGAAGAACAAGCTACATTACTAGCATTCCTATTTGGATTTCTTTAGACCAAATTTCAGAGATATCAGCGAAGAACTTAATTCCACCAGGATATACAAACTATGCGAAAACGATATCAAGGTCGCTGGGGATGTTGCTGTGATGGGAGATTACATTTGCCAATAAATCTTTTTTTCGAAACCAAAATGTTTGGTATCTAGGGGACCTAGTAGTAATGAGTATTATAAGCATACCAAAAAATTTCGTTTTGTTTAGAATTTGACGTTGATCCTTAATCTGTTAAATTTTGTTAAAAAACCCATAATACGTTTACTTTCACAAGAAAAACATTCTCGCTTTATTGACTTTAAAATGGCGAATAATTTCAATTAAATACACTCAGTGAATTGCACAAGTTATTGCATCCTAAAATAAACAACTCCTATTAAAATATACGGATACAAATTGTCCTTAATAAACGAAAATCAAAGATGTACGAAATATTGTAATATAATAATTATTTTAGTAATTAAAAGAGCTCAGAAAAAAATATTGAGGGGGCAACGATAATAATAATAATAACTTTTATTGTGCGGGTAAGCATACACTTATAACTCGTTGCCAATGTTCAAAATTCAAAACGTACGTGCCCATAAGTTTTTAACTAATTGCCGACTCAGGGACTCATCAGTCGAATAAAATGATTTTTTTATAAGTATATTTCTTAGAATTGTTTTAAATTTAGTTGTCGGCATTTGTTTGGGTGCATCATGCTCCGATGATGTTTAAGGAAATATCAACAAAAGTTCTATTGAATATATTTGGATTCTGGTTTGCAATATTTTGTTTACAAGAAGACCTATTGGAGTTCCCTGTTCATTGAAAATTATCTCTTAACTTATTAATATCTTCGGTAAACAATTTGATACCGCCATCTCTAGAACTAGTTATAAGTTTTCGCAAAGGAAAAGTATTTTGAAACGCATGCAGAAAGCTACCCAGAACGATGTTTAACGTTGAGTCAGCATCGAGATCAGCAGTATCTAAGAAATTCCAACACACATCACTGATTGCATCAAAAAATATAACGTTACTACGCACTAGTGATCGGCCTACCCAATCTACTTTCATATTTAATATGAGCATATTCTTCAGTGACAGCAAATTTCGTCAAATTTCCCAAGTGATCGGAACTCAGCATGTCAATACTTAATAAGTTAACATTAGATAATTAGCATTATTTAAACAATTTGTCCCTCTTGTCGGTTTACTAAATGAAGAGTATAATCCGAATTTCATTAAAAAAATTGCATAAACAAAAGGCTTGCCTATCGTTTCATCTAAAGTGAACATTAAAATCGCCAGTTAAAACTATATTTCTTTGCCGATGTTCCAATGCCTCAAATATTTTTGAGGCATTTGACAGGACTATTTGACCTTGACAGAAAAAGTCAAGATTACCTTTTGGTGATCGATATATCCCAATAATAAACAAATTCAAATCCGGTATTTCAACTCCAGACAGTTCCACATCATCTCCACACACAATATCACCTACGCCATGAATATGTAACGAATGACAAAAACAGTTATAGCATCATTTATATTTGTCATACCCAAGTATGTTCTATACATTTTCAAATAAGTCATCAAAAATTAAATTTACAAAGCGTTCCAATTAAATATAAACTGGAACACTTTGTATGATCTTGTGTGTTAAGCCACCATTAATATTAAAATCCTACCTGTGATTAACAAACAAGATAACTACATCCTCTTAAATCCGCCTATAATACATAATCTTTCCTTACTTATACGTAACCACAAAGCTGTTTAAAACTCATGCATTAGAACGATACGCAATAAATACGCCCTTTTCCTACATGCGCGCTTAATAAAACAATATTTAATCTTGATTCGACAACTTCTAATTACCTTATCTCGCCAAAGTTTATTGAATGAAAACATCTTTTTACGATCATTATTTACTTATCTCCCAGGGTTTTCTCCTGGCAGACGGGAGTCACGTCGGTAAAACAGGATTTAGCGCGGGGTACCGTTAGGTTTGATTGATAAAAACATCAGAGAGTGGATTAATTAGAAGAGTTCGCCGAAGAACTTCGAACTCCGTAGACCGAAACTGTTAATTTCGCTAATTGCTCACTTCCGCAGGTAATGACGGGTCCGTTTGTCCCGACTCGTTGGACATATGCTTATAATTACCGAGGACGGCTCGGGTAATGCGCTTATGATTGCATGTTAAAAACCGTACAAAAATACATCTTCCTGTTCTTAAATTGTCATTCTTTAATAATTTTATAATGGCTCTTATTTGGAGCGGAAGGCTCGGCCAGAAAAGCTGGATGATCCTTCTAGAAAGTGTCATTTGGAAGCAGACCAAAAATTCGTTCGCAATACAAAGAAAAAAAAACAAAAGAAATAGAAGACGAAATAAAACAGAAACAAACCTCTTTGGCAACCTTTCACAATACCTACGCTAAGCAAATTATGTAATCTGCAATGACAATGATAAAATGAAGTAATTATTTCTCTCCTTTTTCTTCGCGATGTAGTTGTCGTCATCTACTTTCATGAAAATTGCAAAACACGCCTTTATTGTAAGTGTTACTTATATGTATCTTGGGGTCGGGTGTTCCAATTTTTACAGCGTTTCATAATTACGGCGAAAGTTGATAATGTAATTATCGTGTCGGTTATTATGAATATACGAACACACGGTCTTTTTTCAAGGCGGGTTTACACCTCCATGAAGAACTTTACAAACAACTGCAAATACATTTGTTGGTTCTATTTGATACAGTGTATTTATCTGTTGGCCCTAATGTTGCGCATTAGTAAGTATGCAGTACCAGCATGATGGCGCAGCTGCGGACCATCTTGGACTCGATGGTTAATTTCAAAGCAAGCTATTTAATTTAAGCTGTAATATATCGTTAATTAATTTACAAAAATGGGATATATAAAGGAAGTGCTGGAATTAGCTTTTTAATTGAGTTTATAAGACTTTGTACAGACGATGGTGGCTACGATGTATGTTACACACAGGAATAGAAAAAAAAGAAATCCAATTTCCGCATTTGGTACGTAAAGTGCGTTGAATTTTGAGTAACAACTGTAAATAGCAACATTTACAGGAGTAGAAAAGATAGTGGAAGTAATGTGCAACTTTGGCACTTGGTTAGCATTTTTTGATTTTATACATGATTTGCAACTTCTTCATTTTGCAATTATTTTATGAAACACAAAATTAATTGATTGTGAGTGTAATAATTTCACACAACATCGGTTTAAAAGAGTAAACAGTTTTCAGCAACTATACAGATGGGAAGGAAGCGTAAATAAAGGAGATAGAGATAAGTTGAAGTTTATTGCAGAATATGCACTTAAAAATTCAAAGATTCTGTTGGAAGAGGAAATATAATTCACGGTATAATTAAACCTTAGCGATGGGCGCTACAAACAAAAGAGGAAATTGAATATACTGGAATACTGGATCTCAAAGTACGCTATTACTTGATTCTTGGAGTGGACACTATCCAGTTGGATTTAAGGGTGCAATATCTCAGGAAAAATGTAAAAATCTTGACAATGCCAAAAAAGGACAACAGGAATGACATGGCCTTTGGATGTCTTTGGATTTAGATTATGGAACAATTCTGTTAGAAAATTTTCCGATGACGTTCTAATTATGAAGTATGATTATTAAATTTACACTAAGGGAATGCTATAATTAAATTACAGTCGTTAACTCACAATAAATTCTTGGTATAGCAGCGGATACGTTGATGAAAGGTGTCCTCAATTTGAAAATCTAGTTAGCTGTTGTCACACAAACGAATATTCTGTAGCGTTTTTTATTTGCATCATACATTAAATATAAAAATTACAAGAAAGGGAGAAAGAAATGAATTTAAAATTAGAGTCTTAAATCTTATATTGTTATATTGTAAGAATTATGATTATAACAGTTATATTTATAGAAAAACATATTAATTATTAAATTGAAGAATTATATTAAGTAATTTCAGAAAATTTGTAATATAATAAACCAGCGAGTTATAAATTATTAAATTATAGAGTTAATGAGAAACTTCAATCATTAATTACTAAAAATTAAAAATGTAAGCAAAAAGAAAAGGGCGAAATAGAGTGCAAAATAATGAAAATTATATGTTTACAATAATTGGGAAATTGATTAATTAATAATAAGTACGCAAATAAAATGAAATAGTATTAAATTTAATGTATAGTAGAACAATATTTTTTTCTATAAATATATTTTTTCTTATTAAAAATCTGTGAAATATTGTTTTCCAATTGATCATTAAGTAGTAAGGTTTGTAGATTATTTTCCTAAATGGATCTATTTCATAGCTCTCAAATAATTGCATTAAGTAGCCTTTATTCAGTTGACGAATAATTTTTATGTTATCAAATGTAAATTTATGATTGTTAAGAATTTGTGTCTGCCGAAGTTTGAATTATTGCTTGTGAGGTATTCCTTGACTCTAATTTCGATTTTTCTACCGGTCTCTCCTATGTATGTAGCATTGCAAGTTTCACATTTTTTTCTAGTAATTTGGTAGGTGGTTTACTATTGTTAAGTATGTTTTTTTAGATAATAGTTCGTTTTAAGGGCAAGTGAAGTGTTGAATTGATTAGCAATGTTTTTAATAATGCTTTATGTAATAGTTACTGATTTTGCTGCTTCTATATGTAGTAAAATTGTGTGGTTATTGTGTCTAAAATTGTATTTTTGAAATATATCATTAACATAGTGTATATCGTAACCATTGTTAGAAGCAATTTGTTGTATAACGTTCAACTTTTTTTTTCATATTATTAAAACCGAGAGGAGTATTTTTTAGTCTGTATATATAAGAAATGAAAGTTGATTTTTTAATTGTTGAGCCATGAAAAGAATTAAATTTGATAATACCGTCAGTTTGTATAGGTTTCCTATAAATGTCATAATTAACTGTATGAGGGGATGTTACTAAAGTGATATCTAAAAAATTTAAGGTGTGATTATTTTCTAATTCTATGGTGAATTTTATTTTATTTATGGGTGTAAAGTATTTATAAAATTATGAAGTTGATTTATAATTTTACATTTGTAATGTCTAAATTATGACTAGAATATTGTCTATATATCTGTTCCATAATATAATTTTTTTAATGAATTCGAGATTGTTTTTGTGTATAATTTCTTCTAAATGGTTCATGAAAATGTCATTCATAAGTCCGCTAAGTGGGGAACCCATAGGTAAACCTTCAATCATTTTGTAATATTTATTGTTAAATGTGAAGTGATTTTGATTAGTGCAAGCAGTTAAAAGTGTTATTAAGTTATTAGCATCTGTGTTATTATTTAATTGATTTGTGTAGCTATGGAAATTGTTTCTTTAATAGGTATAGTAGTTAATAAGTTAGTAATGTTAAATGATGAAGTTGTAAATTCAGAAGGTAGTACTAAATTGTGGAAGTTTTCAAATAAATTGTCACGATTTTTTATAGTATATTTAGGTGTAAATTCAATACAGTTTTTGAAAAAATTGACTCAGAATTTAGAAACAAAGAATGAACTAGAATTAGTGGAGATTATAATTGCTCTAAATGGAATGCCATTTTTGTATATTTTAGGGAGTGAATGTAGCTTAGGGGTTATTGGGTTCATAGCTAAAGCTTTTTAGGATTGAAATTATATTTCTTTAAAGTTTCTGAAGTATTTTTTATGATCTTTTTGAAATTATTGTGAAAAGTCAGATTAGGGTTTCTCTTTACCTCTACAAAGTCATTTTCTTGTATAAATTGTTCTGTTTTTTGAATGTAATCTAGAATTATAGCAGCGTTTTTATCACCTGTTGTAACTATGATTTTTTTTTCATGTATCTGTTTTTGTAGGTTCTGTAGTGTGATGTTTTCTTGATCTTCATGTATTCTTGATTGTTTACTTCGATGATGTAGGTTTTCTTCTTTTCTAATG
>JAWQRJ010002704.1:0-13077 GCA_033557515.1 Diorygopyx duplodentatus | reverse complement strand
ATATTACACATTAACTTTGTAAAATTACTTAATATAATTCTTCAATTTTATAATTGAAGTAGAATTTAAGTTTTTATCTATGAATATGCAAAATCATATAACTGTTATAATCATAATTCTTACAATATAACAATGTAATTTTTAAACTCTAATTTTAAATTCAAAATCCAAATTATTCGCTCGCATATTGCTACGCACTTTCATATAAAATATGTTCGGACGGTTTTCCGTTTAATACTGCAAACTTAGCCGTCAGCAAGGCACGCATGTCTTTTAAAAATAATCTAATTTTTATTTTAAGTAACTTCAAATGTGTACTCCTAATGTTTACAATAATTTAACACGTGATTTTAATTATAGTTTATAATGATACTATTGTAATCAAAAAGTTCACGTTTGTCCATGATGATGGTACTATGATACCGAAACCGGTCGATGAATAAAAGTGTTAAAAATCTAAATTTAGTTTCTAAACATACTGATTGATAAAATTCATTACTTTCCTTCCTTTCTTGAAAATAGAAAAGGATTAACGTTCTACAATACACTTTTTAATCCCCAACGAGTAAAATTTTACCCTTTGAGAATGGATAGCTCAATCTATCGAAACAAGTGTAATGGAATTTTTAATAAGGGAGCTTCCTTTGTCATGGACAATGTGAGATTTCATCTTACATTGTATTATCTAAACTATAAATATTGAAATAAACTATTGAACTATCTTAGTTAATAACATGCTGTAAAACCTACACTTACAGACCTAGATGCGTTTAAAGAAATGATAAAAATTCAGTTTTTAATTAATGTAAAACAGTTTCTGTTTTGTAAAACAGATTAGTTTTCTTCAAAACAAAAATTGTTTTACATTAAACTCGTACAATTGCAAAACTTTTCCCATTTGATCGTACTTAACCGCAGCAGTTTATAGCAGCCCTGTACTATTAATAAAAAAACACACTCTGTATATTTTACCATTTAAACTTTGCGATTTTAAATTTCCTATTCAATAATATATAAATATATTTTTTTTAAATAAGTAAAAATAAATTTTATTAATGATTTCGTCCTTATACTTTACAATACTCCAAAATAAAATGTCTTAAAATCACCCTTCATCAGCTACCCTTACATCAACAAATATCGATAATGTATAATAATCGATAGTCTAAGATATTGTAGTGATTGAAAAAAAGTTTAGACCCAAACGAGAACTTTATTAATAACTTCATTAGGTGGTAACGAGGAAAATGTTCTCTCTTCCGCTTGCTTTATTTTTCTCTTCAATCCTACATGTTTCGGCAAGTATTTATTGCAATCTTCAGGGGTATTTACAAATAATTTTTATTTTTAGTTATTATTAGTGTGTTTTGTACTTAAAATTAAATTTAAATAAATATAAAATACAACATTTATAAAATTAAAATCGAACTTATCTAATCTAACTTTCTGACGGTAACTTTTCTTATTTTTTCAAATTGTATATAAATTCATATTAATTACTTATTGTCAAAAATTATCTACTTGATTGTGGTGGCTATTAAAATTCGTCCAGTCGATCTTTTGGTCATATCATGTGTTTGGTATAGTGTCTTTTCTTCTTTCATTTGTTCGTATTACAATTTGTTTTATATCATTGAACGTGTGGAGTTGATTTTTTCTGTCTGTAATTTATCAATATGTCCTTCTTCTGCAAGTGATTCGTTGTTAAATGAGAATTTTTGTATGTAAATGTGAGTTACGGGTGACGTCTGGTGTTATTAGTTTTTGGGCATCTTATATTGTGCTATTTTTGGTGAATGAGTTTTGTTGTTATTATTCTGCTCTTAACTTCCTATGCCTTTTCTGTTGTCTGACATTTTGTTTACGATTCTGCGCGTGTGCGGTAATATGAAATTCATGAATAGGTAGTTTTTAAAAAGTTTGTACGGGTTATTAAGTAACATATACATATATCGGTATCGTTATAGGTTGTATCTGTTCGTTTAGACATTGTATGTTGTTATGTACTGTTTTTTGTTTGTTTATTTGGTATGCTTTCAATAGTTCCATCAAATATTCTTTTCTTTTTTGGTGTAGTATTTTTGTATTATTTTCTATGTTGTCTAAGTCATGGTTGTGAGTTAAAAAGTGATTGTTTTTAATGCAGAATTCAATCCAAATGCAGAATTTTTGTTTCGTTTATGTTCTTTGTGATATAGTTCGTCCTGTTTCGCCAATATATGTTGCTGTACATGTATCGCATGTGAGAGAGTATACCCCACTTTTACTAAGTTTTTTATTTTGTTTTTGGAATTTATTAAAGTAATTGCAATTGTGTTGTGGGTTTTGAAGCCGTGATTATTTCATATTTGTGTCATATCTTTTGTAATCTGTGTGATATGTTACCTTGATACGTTAAAGCTCTGTATGTCTTTTTTGTAGGATCTATGTTCGTGATATTGTTTTGTAGTGTATTGTTAGTTTTTAGTCTGTGGATATGTGTCATTTTATTTATTTTCATGTTTACTGTATTTATGGGAAATTTATTATAAATTTCGTATTCCAATTTATTGTCATTATTTGTTATTGATAAATCCAAGAAATTTATTGACTGGTTTTTGTGTATTTTGTTTATTTTTTCGTGACAACTGTGTATTTGGGTTATATTGTAGCCTTTCCATATTATGAATATGTCATCGACATTCCTTTTCCATATTATGATGTTATTGTCACGATAATTTTTGTCATTCATTATTTTTTCTTCTATCTTGTTCATGAATATATCCGCCATAATTCCATTTAATGGGGAACTCATTGGTAATCCGTCTGACATTCTGTAGATGTTGTTGTTGAAAGAGCAAAAATCCTGTTCTGTACAAATTTTAAGTATATTAAATACGTCGTTTGTAATGTTTTGATCATTAAAGTGGTTGTGTATTATTTGTTAGGCATATTGTAACGTTTCACTTATTATTTGTATATAAATTTGTGACGTCTAATGAAAACATAGTGTATTCTTGAGGCAATGGGGTATTCTTAAGTATTTGTGTTAACTGGTTACTATTTTTAATTGTGTCTGTGATTTGATATCGTCTTTAAATATTTTATTTAATATTTTAGCTAGTCTGTGAGTTTTTACATTCATAGGCATTCATACATTCAAAGTATTTGTTGATTGTTTAACTAATTAATTTACAGAGATCTTTTGAAGTATTTTATAATTATTATCATTTAAAATTTTTTCAGTTTTTTGTATGTAGTCATTTCCATTTAGTAATACAATGCCTGCATTTTTATCAGCCTTTGCCACCACAATATTGTTATCGTTAATTCGTTTTTTGAGGTTTTTAAGACAAATTACCTGTTTATTTGTATGTTCATGTTTGGTTCTGTTTTGATTTCTTTCTTGTCTTCTCTCTTCTCCCTTGATGAGTTGTATGATGTCAGCTCTTATGTTATTTTCTTGTGGGTGGTTCTTGATAGCTGCTTCTGCTTCTAATGCAACCAGTGTTATGTTCGTCGTAGGCGTATGTATAGCATATTTTGGTCCCATATTTAATAGTTTAATTTCTTGATCTTTAAGTTTTAGGTCTTATAGGTTAGTGAAATTGGAATGAAAATGGTGGTGATGTGTTATGTGTTGAATATTATTCTGTCTTGATTGTTCTCTCTGTTTTTGGGTTCCAAGTATGTTCAAATTTCGAATCTTAATGGACTTCTGCGTATTCGTGATTCTACTTTGGATTTCTTTGGTATCGTTAATGATTTGTTTTAGGAAATTGTGATGTATTCTCGTTGTTAATATTTTATAGATTTTGTACATGTTGTTATTATTGTCATTTATGTTTCTGTATTGTAAGTGTAATTGATCCTTGATGATTGTGTGTCAAACTCTATTAGGTTTTATGTATTTTGGGAATTTGAATTGACAAAATTTTAGTATTAAGTTTTCTTGTATGCATGTTTTTAAGAAATATATGTGTTGTATGTTCTTATATAGTTCACATGATTTTTGTAGATATGGATCAAAGTAGTCGTGCTGGCTTTTTCATATAAATTCTTCGTTGTAGGATCCATTTTAATCAGTTTTTTTTTAATTGTTAGGTGGTAATGAGGAAAATGTACTCCTCTGATTGCTTTATTTTTTTCTTCAACACTACATGTTCCGGCAAGTATTTATTGCCATCTTCAGAGGTATCTATATATCATTTTTATTTTTAGTTATTGTTAGTGTGTTTTGTAGTTAAAATTAAATGTAAATAAATATAAAATACGACATTTATAAAATTAAAATCGAACTTATCTAATCTAACTTTCTGATGGTAACTTATTTTTCAAACTGAATATATATATCATATTTCTCAAATATGCTTTTAAAGCTTTTCCTCTATAACCGAACGTTGATTTTTTTTTGTTTCAATAGACCATCAAAAGAAAATGGCTGGGTTACTAAAATTGATCCATTATTGTTATTATTATTATTTGAACGGCTATGCATTTTATTAACGTGGTGCACACGAACCCTCTTAGTTCAAATATCGAAGTGCAAGAAAAACTTTGACCTCCTTCCACGTAAACTCTCACGAAATACCAATTTTATAAATCACCCTGTAATCCGTTAGGAGTTCTCGAACTAGCTAAAACTAGCGGCACCTACGACGCCAAGTTAAGGCTACGTGCTTATCCGCCCATCGCAACGAACTACGTTAGAACAACTTCATAAATTCCACTTATTATTTTCCGTGTTTTTTTTTGTCGCTCCGAAAATCTGACGAAGTAACTATTACGGAGGGAGCTCAAATTCGGCAAGATAAGCAAATTAATTAGCTCTAAGAGCGTCCCGCAACATCCTGTTAGGTCGGCGCTCCATTATGGAACTTCGGCGGATTATCGATTCGCCGTGGCCCGATTTATTTTGTAACCTCTCGTAAAAACGGATCAAATGCCCCTACGGCGGCGTAAACACGGCCCCCCAAGTCGAAATTCGAGCGCTGCCCCCTGCGCCGAATCCGACGCTAATTTCCAAGTCCATTCCTGGGTGCTCGCGCTGAATGTTAAAGATTTACGTCGTTACCGAGGATGACGTCGCATAAATTACCATTTTCTTCTTCTTCTTCTTCTTCCCTTGCCAGCGCACGTCTTTAACTGTTTCAACCGGCGCATCCGCCAAAATTCCGACTGGGCTTCGCTAATTAGGAAGTTTCGAGGTTTTGCGAATTATCCACAATTCCATTTACAAATCTTTGTTAAAACCCGGATAATTAGCAAGCGGTATTACCGTAGATTAGATAGTATTCAATCTTTTGTTATTGTTCGTTTTTTTTTAAATAAGAGAAAAAGTACTTAAATAATATAATTAAAGAGCAACTTCAGGATATTAGATGCTCTATTATAAAAGTAATTTAAATTTCAAATTTCGCAAGAAGAGCATAATTTCATAAAAACATCTAGAAATTGCGGAAGCTTAGTTGTGCACATGAACCTCGTCGCTTATTTGTCAGCAGCTGAAGTCATTGTGAGATTTCGGTATTTCCTATTAGATACTTTAAAATCCAAATACTATTAGAAGAGCATCACTACCTCTTTATCTGCGACGTATACTTTTTTCGTTTGTACGAGGTCGGCGCTTTAGGAAAGCTCCGTGAAAGCGTCTGAAAGGCAGCGCAGTTTGTTTGTAGCAACGTATGGCCGCCAATCAATCATTGTCACCGTGGCTTCCGCCGGCAATTTTTACACCCCCACGTCGGGGGTGTGCGTACATTTGCATCGGCTCTATTAGTCCGTGGGGGGGCTGAAATTATCCGCCGGCGATTTTTCAAGATAAGATCGACGCCGCGGCGTCGAGACGCGAACGAATGACCCGATGATCGATCTCTTTCCCATCCTGCACACTCCCTATACTTACGCGTGACTATGTTTCGAAGCTACTCCCCTCTAGCGTTCTGCTTTGGAAAATTAAACCTTGCTGTGTTGAATGAGTTAAAGAAATTGAATGAAAAGATCCTAACTTATCTGATTAAGAAAAGATACCACCTACAATTAAAACAAGGACAAAGAGAATAATAGTATCACATATTAAAAATGTAACTTTATGCAATTTGGGTATTACAGAAATGGATGTAACATTACGATAATTTAAGTAGAAAGAAGGCTTTACCCCATTAGTGCTTCTATCCACATCAACAGTTAGCTAACTAATGGTAATTACTAATTACCATTAATAATATCGGATTTGTCGCTTGACCAAGTCGAACTTTGCAAATCTACGCGGATTACAGAACCGCGATGTTATTAGTTGTTCCGGATTCTGTAAACGTATGCACGGGCAATTTCGTAAAGCAAACAGGAAATGTAAACGGTGCATTTTCGTACGTTCAAAAAGGTTTTTCGAAAACCAATTGAACTTGCAGCGCGGAGCGCTAGGCGTTTTAAATATTTACGGTATCGTGCTTTAAAAGCGGAGTTTACATAAACTAAAAATTACGGGAACTTGTCGCTAGCCTTAGCGGAAATAACTGTTTTGCTGTAAACATGTCGTTTGGAGGCAATGTGGTATTTTAATGTAGTCTTTCAGACAAGCCAAACAAGGGCTTAAAAAATTAATGGTGCAAGCGAGAATCTCTCTTCCACGTCTCCCTTTGGAGACACATTCGTATTCGAGAAGTGTCCCTTTGAAACCATAAATTTTGTTTTATTCCATTTTCTAAAGGCACCTCCGAGGGAGATTTAAATTTTTTACAACGCTTAAGCTTTACGTTATAGAATAGAACACAAGTAATAATAATTATAATAACGAACTCTTGGATAACTGACACCCTACATTTTTTTTCCTGTTTCACCTATGTACTTGCCATCATGCACATCACTTGTCACCTCGCCGCATTCAGGATATTGACCTGACATATTTTGGGGTTAAACCTGCCGACGAGTCAGGATTAAAACCCTCACGTTGCTGAGCATCCCTTCGGAGTTCATATCCACGGTCGCGATTCCTTCAATTTCCAGTTTGACTTGCCTCCATTTCCCCGCGCAAAATAAACAACCGGGACCCGTCCAGGCGGCTTCTAGAGGGTTACACTACCCCCGACCCCCGGGGACCCCGTTTGCGTAAAGGTAATCAACTGAGAGAGCACTTCGCGTAGGAATTACTCCGTCGGTAAAAGAGGTGGGCTACAAATCAGGTGAGCGTATTTGAATTTTCCATTGTCGACGGCTTTTGTTCGGGAATTCTTTATCCCGGAGGACGAAAGGAGGGGGGAAACTCGGTTTTATAGGTGTCGCTACCATTCTGGGATTTGTGAGTGAACTTCTTTTTCCACTTACAACATTTCATGCATTGTGAACATTAATGTTTACATTTAAACATTAATCTTAAAACATTAACATTTAAAATTTAAACTGATTATGTTAAATTAAAAAAAAGATGAGAAATACGGGTGTATCAACCAAATAATAGGCAATTTAAGCTGGACAAGAATTAATCGTCGCTTCACGTAAATTTAAATGAAAAATATGAATAGTACCTCTAAATGGAGCATTCTAGTACTTTTTTAGGGCAGTTAATTTAATACAATTATAACAATGATTTTGAAAATTTGATATTATCAAATGTGAATTTATAATTGTTAAAGTTTGACTCTAATTTCGATTTTTCTGCCGGTCTCTCCTATGTATGTATCATTGC
Organism: Diorygopyx duplodentatus; assembly: GCA_033557515.1. Lineage (NCBI taxonomy): Eukaryota > Metazoa > Arthropoda > Insecta > Coleoptera > Scarabaeidae > Diorygopyx > Diorygopyx duplodentatus. Next base: position 5,414 of record JAWQRJ010002704.1, on the reverse strand, counting down.
AAGTTTCACATGGAAGGGTGTAAACATAATTTTTTCTAGTAATTTGGTAGGTGGTTTACTATTGTTAAGTATGTTGTTTAGATTGTGTGTGTGGATGCCCTTTGTTTTAAGGGCAAGTGAAATGTTGAATTTATTAACAATGTTTTTAATTTTGTTACTGATTTTGCCTTAGTAAGTGATGGCTCTATAGATTGGTTTGTGTTTATCTTCTATATGTCCTAGTGTTGTATGGTTATTATGTCTAACATTGTATTTTTGAAAAATATTATTAAAATAGTGGATATCGTAACCATTGTTACAAGCAATTTGTTGTATAACGTTTAACTCTTGTTTCATGTTATTAATAGTTTAGAGAGGATTATTTTTTAGTCTGTATATATAAGAAATGAAAGTTGATTTTTTAATGGTTGGGTCATGAAAAGAATTAAATGGGATAATAGCGTCGGTTTGTGTAGGTTTCCTATAAATGCCATAATTAATTGAATGAGGGAATGTTATTAAAGTGATATCTAAAAAAATTAAGGTGTGATTTATAATGTATTTATAAAACTATGAAGTCGATTTATAATATTTATATTTGTAGTGTCAATTATGACTAGAATATCGTCTACGTATCTGTTCCATAATATAATTTTGTTAACGAATTCGAAATTGCTGTTGTGTATAATTTCTTCTAAATTGTTCATGAAAATGTCACTAAAGCTTCAATCATTTTGTAATATTTATTGTTAAATGTGAAGTGATTTTGGTTATTGCAAACAGTTAAAAGTTTTATTAAGTTATTATCATCTGTGTTATTGTTTAAGGGATAACAACTTCAGTCGGTAGTACCTACTGAAGTTAGGTAGTACCTAGTTAGGTAGTACCTAACTTCAGTAGGTAGTACTAAATTGTGGATATTATCAAATAAATTATAACGATTTTTTATGGTATGAATTCAATTATTTGTTCAATATTTTTGAAAAAATTGATTAAGAATTTAGAAATAAAGTATGAACTAGAATTAGTGGAGATTATAATTGGTCTAATTGGAATGCCATTTTTGTGTATTTTGGGAAGTGAATGTAGCTTAGGGGTTATTGAGTTCATAGGTAATGCTTTTATTTAAAATTTTAGTACTTTTTTTAAAGATTTTTTTGAAATTATTGTGACAAGTTAAATTAGGGTTTATCTTTACCTCCATAAAGCAATTTTCTTGTATAAATTGTTTTTTTAATGTAATCTACGTTATTCATTAGGATTATACCAGCGTTTTTATCACCTGTTGTAACTATGATGTTTTTTTCTGTTATCTTTTTTTGTAGATTTCGTAGTATGATTATTAACTTTTTCTATTGTTTTTTAATTTCTGTTTTCATAAATTGTTGCTTTAATTGGAATATTTTATTTCTATTGATTTGTGTAGGAAATTTCAAATTAGCAAAAGTAGAAATTAACTTAACATCAAATTTATTTATAAATTTGATGTTTAACAGTGATTTATGTAGTTTAAGGTGTATAGATTCTATTTTGTTGTTGTTGAATGATTTTTTTTTCTCAAAGCCTCTTGGGTTAGATTGAGGTGTAAGCTGAACCTCGCCATTTTTTATTATTATTATTTATTTTTATTTTATTAATTTGTATCTACTGTATTAATTTTTAAGGGATTACAATCTAATACAATGCTCAGCTTTGTTTGGTCTTTCACACGGAATCACTTGATTGCACCACAGACTTTCGACAAAGATTTTGTTTTGCATTCAATGGCTCCAGGTGCAAAGACAATATACCGTATTTTTATTTCCAAATTCTCCCAATTTCTAAATATAGTACGAAAGACTCAAAACCAACTGTCACATTTGACAGTTAAACAAAAAATTTGAGAATAGTCTTTGTTATATTTGACGTATGCTTGAAAGTTAATAAAGGCGTTACATTATCATTGGCAGTATTTTTTCGAAGAGCTTTGGAAGTATTGTTGAAATTCACACCAAGGCGAGAGGTACAATAAATCATTTGAATCCGCTTCTTTACATTTATTCCAGCTAATTTATGATGCAGCGGCTCCTTTGTAAGGAAATAAAATTCTGGTGTCGTAGATCGCTCTTACAAATAACATCATTCAATGTGTCAAATTCAGAACTCCTTGGTTGTATTGGTATCCTTGTTAATATTTAGATAAAAGTCTTGACAGATTAATGACAAAATATCTGAATCATCAGTTTGTTTCTCCTTATCATTACCTACCACACTTCTCTTTGCGGGAATCCTTATTAGTAGAAATTTTCTTTTTTCTGTTCGAAAGGTTCAATGCGGCATTCGAAAATTCACACTTATATCGAATATATCTCTGGTTGTCATTCAAAAAGGTTTTCCGAACTTTTTCGACATACACATCCTGAAAGTTTCTTGCGTATTAGCAATTACTGCGGGTTATTGCAAAATCAGCAACCTCTTGGGGGAGAGTTCCAATCGTCGTGATTTTCCCGCACAATCATCGGCGGATTGTTCCAATTTCCGTCGCGCCCCAGCGTCTCGACGCCACGACTCGATAACAATCGGGGTATTGGACGAGAAGGCGGCGAACTGTTGCCGAAAGCGGCGACCCCCGGCACCCATTCAGAATTAAATATCCCGTCGGCAATTATATATAATACAATAACGCAGTTGTCGGGAGTAAAAGTCCTGTTCCCGACAACCTAATTACTCCCTCTGAGCGGGCACGCGATCCCCTCCCCCGTGTGGCCCCACATTTTTATTTGCCCCCTCGCTGCGATACAATATACACGTAATTTGGACGGGAGAGGGGGTGGTGGGTAGGCGACGCGAAGGTGCTCATTATCGACGAGAGCGCCACCGTCGTCGACGGCGGCGGAAAAGAAATGATAAAAGGATATATAAGGAAAACGCCGTCGCTGTCCCTGTTTCAAAGGGCAAATATTTGATGGCGTCCCCCGGAAAAAGTCGGAAAATATAATTAGAAATCTTCCGGCTGCAAAGAACGGTTCGCACAAAGAACACGAAGGAGTTCAATCAACTTTGTGGGTTAGGTAAAGACCTGATTTGACAAGTTGATGAAATCTAGTAAGCAGTGAATAAAAGTACGAATACACAGATTATAATCTTTAGGGGTAAAAATAAAAGCTTCCGGATGATCGCTGCGTTGTTAATTAAATTGTTTGTCATTACTTTTGTTTCACAAGTAATCTAAATAAGAAATAAGACAAACAATTGCAATACTAGGACTGTCCTACTTAACCAGGACACCTGGCAATGCTAATTGCCCGAATTAAATTTCGCACGCAGCTTAAGTTTCGTCTTGCGGAGTGCTTAAGACGAACTTTTTCGCCTTTTCGGTCAACGGGCACGTCCGCACGAAAATGAGCTTAACATCGCGTGTAATTGTTCCCGTCGGAGCGTGACGATTTTTGCCGAGGCGGCGGTGGGTGCTCGGAGGCCGATTCCAGTGACAACTCGATTAGACCGCTTAATTAACTTATTTAATTGACGCGCTCCGCTATAGCGGATAGCCACCTTAGCGGCCGCGCCGACCGAGCGACGCGCCTACCGCGATCAGAACGGATCGGTATCGATCGACCGGACGTTAATTTATTATGGAGAATAATAAAAATGAATCTGTCAATTACTGGATAACGTCGGTCGACCATAATGGCGTTTGATGGGTACAAATGGCTGCGCGTTAGCGATACCTTTCACGTTGCGTTGGTTGGTGCGGTGAAGAAATTGCAATGTCATAGCTTTTTTAATAATACTATTAGATAATAAGTGGCAACATGGAGCAGTTATTGTTAGTATTATTTTTTTTAAATCGAAATTTTGTGGTTTTTAGTCGACTTCCTTGCATTTTCCGGTTAGAATCCGGCTCGGAGCCAGTACGCGAACAGATTTTTTCCAGCTCGTCGGATTCCTCCTCAAGTTGGATTCGTTTTAGGTATTTTTATGTTATCCGTTAATTGTGCCCGGCTCTCTGAATGAGCCTTCCATCATCGCCCCGGCTGCCTTTTTCTAAAAGAAAACCACGAACGGCCTGGGCTTAGATTTAATAATGGGCTCGCGGCCGCTCGCATTGAGGTGTCAATCAACGATGATTAATGTAAGACAATTACAGGCCTTGTTTTCGTCGCTTAGCGAGTGAAAGAGCGGTTTTTCTTCACCCCGCAGACGGGTAACGAAGTATTGTCCGGCTATCGAGCGCTAGTTAGTAATTAGGAAATCAATCATTGCTAGATAAACGTTATACGATCTGACTAATTGTCCTGGGAGATTATTTAAATATTCATCCTTTTTTATTGGTGGACTGTTGACAGCAAAAATCTCAGTGCGCGGTTAAGTTATTAAAATGCGAAGAGAGAGCAGTCATACCCTTAACAGATCCCTCCACAGAAAATTGCCAATAACCAGGCAATAATAAAGTAAATACTTTGAAACACTTTTCTTACTTAGTTTTCAGTAAGAAATTTTCTTTCTTTCGCATGTAATTTGTCGCTTGTGCCATGCAGGAGGCTCAGACGAACCTTTCCCGGCGTTCAGAGACATCCATCAGGGTTTTGCGTTGACAAGGGAACGGCTACCGTGACACTCCTGTTGGCGGGCTTTCGATTACAACTTTTACGGACAATAATTAATAGCAAGTTGTCACCTGGGTGCAAGCAGTTCGATTGAATCGTTAGGACAGAAAGCCGGGCCCCGACGAAACAATCAGTCATGCGGCGTCGACGCGCGTACAGGGTGAGAGAGGGAGGGGGAGGCAGAGGAAACCGTCGATAGGGATCTACGTAGGAATGACGTTTACTTAACGCGGAATTTAAATTATCGCCGAGTTTACGCTTTTCAATTTGCGAAGCGATTAATCTATAATCGCTTTAACAGGTACGGGTTGTAGTAAATTAATCGCAAAGTACATCTAGTAGATGGAGCTTTCGTGGTGTCGGAGTGGTGCTTTCGGAGCAAGAGGGACAATGTAGAGCATTGGTTTACAACCTCTTTGTTCGGGCAGAAGGATGTAGGGCAGGCACGGCTTGTCTGCCCGAATTTAAAGAGAACAATGCCAATTGTCGATTCAGGGAGTTGTTCGCCATTGTATTTTGGGGTATTATACACCTGCATCAGAAATGCCTACTGGTTGTACTACCTGCGTACCAATTCTTTGTACCAGGACTGGTTTTTTATAAACGTTTTTAAATCGTTGTGTAACTCCTAACCGCACAATCGATTTGATTGTGTGGTGGATCGTATGATTTTTGATGTCTCTATAATTCGTTTAACTAAAAAGCCTTGAAGAAAAAATACTTGTAATAGGTAATAGGCAACTAGATAAAACTGAGTGGGTGGGAATCATCACACGACTTTCTCTCACCTAGTTTAAATATTGTGGATGCTTTTCTTCTTATAAATTTTTAAAGACATGTGATATG
>JAWQRJ010002703.1:0-13078 GCA_033557515.1 Diorygopyx duplodentatus | reverse complement strand
ATAATAATTTGCAAAAGCAACGAATCGGATAATTTTTAATTGAACTAACTTTTTCAGGTTCCGACGAAATTCCATCAGCCGAAATTGTATGTCCTAAATATAAAATTTCTTTTTTCAAAAATTGGCATTTTATTGGATTTAATTTTAAATTAACCTCTCGAAGCCTATGCAAAACTTTAACTAAATTACGATTATGTCGCTCTGAGTTATTTCCAAAAACAATTAAGTCATCGAGATATATAAAACAAGAATCGAAATTTAATCCTGACATAGCTATTGTCATGACTCTTGAAAATGAACTTGGACTGGTTTTTAGTCCCATTGGTAATCGCGTCATTTGAAATTGTCCTTTACCCGTAGTGAAAGGTGTACACTTGCAGGGTCTAATTCCACTTGATAATATGCCTGTGAAAGATCTAAATGAGAAAAGTAAACTGCTCCCGATAATGAGTCCAAAATTTCTGTGATGTTAGGCAAGGGAAACAACGCGTAAATAAATTAGGCGTTGCAATTGTCGTAGTACTGCTTATAATCGTACTACAACTACATTTGAAATTAACACTCAGAGCTATCTTGGAACAGAAATTGTAGGAACGATTTCTAATTCTTCTAGGAAACTACACCATCGGTCATTGAGGTCCTGATGCAATTTATCGTCCCAACCGACATGCTGCGACCATAATTCTTGCATAAACATCTTCTCCAATACAACGATTAGCGATAACCATCCGAAGGGAGAAAACATTTGAGCGTGGCGAGATTTCGTTTAGTGTTTTCTAAAGAAGATGGTGTTCGACGGAACGACTTTCAATCAAATAAAAAACAATCTTCAACGGTGTTCCAAGTCTTTGACTTGAAATACGGTCGAGGATATTACAATTTCGGCAGGTAGATCGAGAAGAGCATCAGCACAATTAGAAATCCATTTTCCACCGAGACCGCCTTCAGATCTTCATTTAGTTGGCGAAATTGAACTTTTACGGTCTGGAGATCGCGTTTTTTTTAAATGCATTGAATACTACTCGAAGTTTAGTAGTTGAATTGTTTTCGCGGCTATCCCCATGATGAGGGAGAAAAAACTGACATAATGACACAGAATTAACTTCGGAAACTTCCTTCATATGATTCACTGTATTCACATATAGATATCCTGATATGAATGAACAATATTGATCTTTTAGCTCAGGAATTATATCAAATTTCTTCTCCATATTATATCCGAGAAGTTAGCACTAGTTACACTAGTTAGCACCAAAATTGTCTGGCGGGTTTTTAGACGTAAACGCACGATGAATCTGCATGAAGACGACAATCTACGATGAACAGAACAATAAAAATTACAGCTGCAATAAATACATAAATTAAAGTAAAACACAAAGGAAAATATAACGAAATGCTTTAAGAGGATAAAATAAATAGGGATTAAAAATCTGAACCGTTGTTCATACATTACCAGTTTTGATAATGTCATGAAACTGTGTTCTCAGTGCAGTGACTAACAACCAAAAGTAATTTCGGTTTTCTCAAATATAATATTTGATTAATAACTTTATATATTTTGAGATGTGAAAAAGTATCTCTTGTTGTGGTGATATTGATGTTTTTCTGTTCTGTTGTAGTGTCATCAAATGCTCTTCAGGCACATGGCAAATTACCTCCTATATAAATGGGAGTAACAAAATAATTTCCTTATTCGTAACAACGGAAAAAAAACAAAAATATATCGTATAAGTTTGATGGTGTCTGAAGATCTTTAGCACTGAAAGAGTAAATTTCAAGATAGTATTTTAAGATATGTGCTATATAAAGAAATCTAATAATGTCATGAACAACGTTTCAGTTTTATTAAACCTATTTCCCCAACTTAATAAGTTTTAAGCTTTGTAGTTTTTTATGGGTGTCAATAAATTTTATTATTATTATTAATATACTCTTCGCTTAAGAATCCTTACTTCATACTATTTTTAATTAATTTTCATTTATTAACATTCTTTTCAAAAGAAAACATCAACGATTTAAAACTAATCAACATCCTGTTTTATTGGCAGAATAAGCTCTACAATTCTAAAATATTGCTTAAGTGTATATATCTAGATCTTTTTTGTTTTTTATATATTTCATATAATTTTCGTATAAAAATCTAAATAGAAGTTTTTACAGTGAAGAACAGTGTGCTCATATTAGAAGGCGCCCGTGAGTGAAAACTACGAGTATGCATCTCTTATAATTAGTGACAACTGCATATTATTGCTAATTATAATTATGCTGTATGCGTATCTTTTAGAATTCTAGCAGTTATTTATGTTATTCGTAAAAAAAATCTTTATGTGTTGATAAAGTTCAATCTTGATAAATTCTTCCAGTCATCAAAAATTTAAAATGACTTACCTTAGAAGCCATTCAATTCAAAATGAATTAACTTTTTGTGCAATGTTGTTATATTCAATAGGTACTATCAATTTAAGGTAGCGTACTTAACATGCTATCTCTTCAAATTGAATATTTAGGTATATTTTTAAAGGTTATTAATGAAGAATAGTGAGAATTAGTGAGAACTTCAGAGGGTGACTATATCATCAATTTTAAGCTGAGATGTTCAAATGAAGGTGTGTCCCATAACGATACCTTAGCAAGCGTTGGGAATTTTCTTATAAAACTTTTTTTTATGTGTTATTAATAACTTTGCAATTTTTCATAAATGATTACAAAATAATCGTGTACGGGGTGTTAAATACGTATATGCCACATGCCTTTCCTCACTGAATAAGTAAAGTTTTTTTATCTTTTTGACTACTTTTCTTTCGGAATATGTCAATTCATTCGAAACCCACGGTTTCGAGAAAAATAATATTCCTTAAATTTTGCTGGGAGTTAAAAAAAATAATTGACAGGGTGCTATTATTTAAAAAGCTGCTGAGACAATAACTTCTCCTTTGCGAACAAAAACTTTTTCTGCAAGTATAATTGTTTATAGATACGATCTCAAGGATAACAGACAAATGCAACAATCCTCTTATTTGTAGGTACACAAGATCAATCAACAATCAAAAATTTATTGATTATTACTGCACGAAAAAGTCGTATATTCAAAAAAACGTAAAAAACTTCGTCCTCAAAATAACTATTAGATATGGCATCATTTTTAGAAATCGGATGAACTTTCGTTCATGGCAGTAAATAACACCTTGCTTACTTTTCAATTAACCCATATAAGCAAGATAGCCGTGATGACAAAATTAAAACGCCGTATCTGTATTATCTAGTATTGTGTAATCAATTTACTATATATTTTATGTCAATTTGCAAACTGTGGTGGAAAAATTCAAATAAGTGAGTTCCCTATGTTGAGAAAGTTTGAAGCAAACATTCTACGAACACAAGTGAATTTGTTTACCTGGAGGACAAAACTTCGCATTCACATGTGAATATATTCTGTCACATTTGCACACTCGTCAACTTGACAACGCAATTTGCGAAATGTAATTAGATATATTCACAGGTCCAGACGATAACAAAGCAGTCATGGGAGGGAAAGCCGCTTCTTTCGAGAAAACTCATTCGACCTTAGGCTAGTCATTAGTTTCTGCGATATATTAGTAATCCGCATTGTTGCTAATAACTCTACGACCCATATTTGGCTGGCGACCCATGAAATAAAGCAAGTCTCTAAAACGGGAATGCCCGTAAGTTTGTTTCCGTTCTCCGTTTCCGCGTGGCCTACCATCCTGGTTAATTAACGTCGTGTCGGCCCAATCACTCTGTTCCATAACTGTTGTTTCGCTATTAACCGTCAACAATGACCACAATTGTCGGTTAATTGCTCCGCCTGTCGATAGCATCGCGGCGGTCCTCGCTATCTCTAATTGATCGCGTCCATTATGCCAGCGCGGGCAAATTGAAAATTCATCCTGAACTTTATGGCGGTACCTACTCAGACATCCGGTACACGGGACGGTCGTTTATCAATGGCCTGTGCTTTGTGTTCTTTCCTGTACGTTGAGTTGCGATTTTAACGTTCACAAGAGAAGATAAATCTGAAAGGAGCATTATGTATTCACTTAGTGCTTGACAATTTATTACCCGCAAACAAATGTAACTGCAGACGTGTACGTGAATGTTTGTTTTAATTAACTTTTTCAGACATGCCCTTCCATTGATTAATAGCTCAAAACAGTATTATCATTCTATAGCTCAAAAATTGGATCAATCAAGCAAAATTTGCATGAAAATTAACTAATTAACTTTTTGAGAAAGGTTAAATACCTTGCTGCTTTGATCAGGAACTCCATTAGAGAGACTTTAAATAGGATTATTTAATTGGGGAAAATGCAAAATGGAGTCATAGTTTTACCTGTCTACACCACCATCATCACATTGAGCAGTCAGCTCAAGTAAATTAAGTTACAGAGACCATATTTATTTATATCTCAAAATTCTCAATGTGATGTGTTTTAAGGCTTTATTCATATTGCAACACGGAATATTGATTAGAAGTTATAGATATGTGTGTCCAGGAATGCGTACCCAGAAAGCTATTATTATTATAATAATGATTTAGAAGAGTCTGTATTGCTGATTTACTTATAAAATCCAAAAAGGAAAGAGTGTAATAATTTTACCAATCAGTATGTTCTGAAACTAATTTTAGATTTTTACACTTTATTAGTCAACCGGTTTCGATTCGATTCTTAATCTTGAATAATTGTGTTGTACATGATGAATTTTACTTGGCTGATAAACTGTTTGAAGTTATTTCAGAATAAAATATTAATAAAGGACATGCTTGCTTCATTGAAGGTTAGGCTCGAAGAATCCAACGTTATTATCTTGTTCTCTTTCTATGGTGTATTGAAGTTTTCCCAAGTGAGTAAATGGTGTATAGTAATAGCACTTGTGAGCAGTTGTGATTTTGAGCCTTCAAAACCTTATTGCTTATTTAATTGTATTTTATCCAATTATCTATCCTCAATTTCCCGTAATAACACAAAATTTCTGTTTGCAGTAAAAAATTGCCATATTTGGCAGTTTTAATTTCACACTTTTTTTATGTAGGACAAGTAATGTATATGCGCCCACAATAAAACAAAGTCTTTACCAATTAGCAACAGTAAACCGTCTGGACCGTATTTCTTTCTTGCATAATGTATAATATGAATGACTAAAATGAATGATTTGCAAACTGTAAATAATTTATCTCCTAAAGACTAAATCACTAGTTTCAGAGTAAACACATACCACTGAAGTATTACAATCGCTAAACATGAATTACAATCATTAGCATTTTACACTCCATTAATTCGTTACTATGTAAAACTGTGGATGTGGGCTCATTAAACAAACGTTAGTTGCAGCATTATATCCTCCATCATTAAAATTAACCGGCATAGTCCTGATAACGTCACTTATCAGGACTAGTTCTGATAACGTCACTTATCAGGACTTGTTGTTATGATATTTATTACGATGCTTTTTTGAAATACAGTTTCGTGCTTGACTTTAAAAATGGCCCGAACACACAGAAAAACGTAATATTCTCGAATGTTAATATTGAAAATATTTGAAAAAGGAAAGAGCAATGACGGATAAAGAATAATCTGTAACTGTATACGATAATTGCGCCACTTTGTTCAAATATATTTAATAATATCCACCATAAAACCGACAGGGTGTTCAAAAATATATTATTAACTGCCTTTTTCTTAATATTTTTTAATCTGTGAATTTAGGTCAACTATTTAGCCCTTAACACTTCAGTAGTTTGCTAGTTTTCTATTGTGTAAAATTGTCGATCTCATCTTATTAAATCAATATTCTATCTATACAGCAACTATATACGTTCCATAACAACGATTAATGGTTGTACTTATGATAACGTCACTTGTATTTGCCTACTACTGTTGCTACCTCACTTCGAGTCTTGCAACTGCTTCCAATGCACAGTGGGCATTGCATAATTGGAAGGTAGTTTTCTCCTTTAAGTGGCCACCCTGTAAAGTAATAAACGAGGTATGAATGGCGCGATAGCGATCTGCGTTTATTGTTATTATAATTTGTTTATTATGACGCTTCTCGGAAATGCACTTTCGTGTTTGGCGTTCGGTAATGGCATGGGCATTGTCTGAGCCGCCGTTTGCGCAAACGAGACAATAATATTTAACGGCGGAATGTCTCTAATTGCGCTATCAATAAATTGCGTTTGCTAAATAGGGGATCGAGATATGTACTGATTGTTTGGACGTACAATAGACCGAGGCGATTGTTGGCACTGTTGGCTAAACGAGTTTTTAAAACGAAGATGGTTATCGCGCACTTGTTTCCATTCTATTGTTCGATAGGGCCAATATTTGATGATGATGATGATCTCATTGTTCCGTATTTAAATGGACACGATTTAGTATGATTGTATGAAAAACTTTCATTTCTTTTCAGGTAGGCAGTAGCTTCATTTTTTTTTGATTGGCGATATTGTTGGTGAGTAGCTAAAATAGTTATAAAATGTATTTTAAGTTATGCAGTATCGTGTGTAAATTATCCTCTAAGAAAGTAACAATTCCTCCTTTCGACTTTTTATTATTCGCTCAAGAAACAAATTGAATCTCTATTTGTTCTTTAAAATTCTAAGGCGGAACTAAATTGAAACCAAGGTATAGGTGTCATAGGTGACATATCCGGAAAGGTACCCTAGAAGATTATTGGGATATTGATCCACTTCTATCAAGCTCAACTTTTTGAAAAGAATTCCTCGGAATATTCAACGAAGCAATTTCTACCCATGAAAAGAAATCGTTTCGACATAAAACTATTTGGTTTACTGAAACTGATTTAGTAAAACCACACTCTTCTAATAGTCATGCTATTTTTAGATAATTGGTACTCATCTTCACAGAATTTTTACATGATACTGAAGTAAGTGGAATTGTAAAAAAAGAATAGGAAGCCAATGCCTAACCTAGCAATCTAATAACCCCAGCAATCTAAATTGAGGAGACGTATAGGTTGCAGATAATCGTGTCTGGCTAGCTATGAAGTGGAAGGTTAAGAAGGTTGTCTTATGTTATCGACTATTCATGAAGTAATACTCCCTTGTAAATCTCTTGTGCTGCAATAAAATTATGGATGCTGTTCAATATAATAGTTCAAAACTATTTCACTTACTGGTACGTTTGTAGAAATTTTGATAAGAAAGCATATTTTTTTGCCGTCCCAATCGCTGGTTTTCGGGATGTACGCCAATTTTTAGCGCCACAAAGAACGTTTTGGTGGAAACACTTTATAAAGCCTCAAATTTTGCATTCATAATTCTTGAATGTGTGGTATAATCCAAAACCTATCGTGTTTCCCCAAACCTGGTGTGTGTTTTAACCCATAAAATTGGGAGGACAAACATAAGAGATTTTTTGATCCACGACATTTCGACCAAATGATCTCGAACGGTTAGATACGAAAATTGTCCCATAGAAAAGTGCATTACCTACCGACATATTGGAAAACACCTCCTCTACCATGTATGGGTTTTGGAAGACAATTATTACAATAATGATACTCTTCATGCTGAAACCAAAATTCCTTCTTACACTAACATAACATGTCTCAACTTTAATTTGATATCTACTTACTTGTCGTCAAATCACAGTAGGCCGGTGACTATGCTATTTTTGTGTATGTCCGTCATTATTATTTATTATTTTTGTTTATTGTATTATATCTTGTTTTGATTAATCTATCTCCCAAAAATTTTATTTCATCAAGTTTTTAAATTTATTATATTTCTCGTTATTTTCTTACTAATTTTTTGTTTCATAATGTTTTCCTTATCTGGCTTTTGTAACACCTTCCAATATATTGTGTAGGGCTATATTGTATTTTCTTGTCCTTTAATGAGTTTAAAGGACATAAATCATTGATCATATAAACATAACATTTGGATACACTTTTGAACAATATAGAACAGTATCGATATGACCACGCTCCACATAACACCATAAAAAAGAAACAAGTAAAACATATTAAGAGTTCAAGGAAATTAAAATAGTAGAAAAACTTTATTAAATGAACTTTATATAACATAATAATAAAATGAATTAAAATTAAGGTAATTAATTTGTTAATTAATATAAGAGTTTGAATGCATAATCTGATAGTTAGAGATATTGATACAACTCATCAAAGAAATAAAAATGCAATCCAACCCTACACAATATGTTGGAAGGCATTACAAAAAACATAAGGAAAACCAACACATTAAGAAAATAAGTAAGAAAAGAATAAAAAAAATATAATAAATTAGCAAACTTAATGAAATAAAATCTTTTTGGAGATAGATTAATCAGAACGGGGTATAACACAATAAATAAAAGTAATAAATAATAATTATGGACATACACAAAAACAACATAGACACCATAGTAATGTGATTTGACGACGAAGTAAGTACATATCAAATTAAAGTTGGGACATGTTACATGATTGTTTAATATAGGAATAGCATAATATTATACTTAATGTTAGCAATAAAGAATCAGTTGGGGATGCGTTTCATCCATACCAAGAAACATGAAATTTGAAAACATTGAAAAATCCTGGCGAAGAGAATTAATTGTGAGATAATGACTGTAATTTAATGATAGCTTTGATGTAAATCTACGTCATAATTGCTAATTATAACTCAATCGGAAAAATGTCTAACAAAAATTCTAAATTTCTAAAAAAATCCATAATCTAAAACCAAAAATTGTATAGGTTTTCACTCCTTTTTTTGCGATTATTGCCTGTAACAAACTTATTAATGTTAATTTTAATTTCATTTACAAATTTGTGAGCCATCAGATGCAATTCCTCCGTACCAGTACGAGTCGATAGTGTAACAAATTTGGTTATTTTTCGTGAAAGAATGCGATGTGTTTTTTAGAAATGCCAAACTCACCATTGACTTGCTTTGAAGGTAGGATGTCCAATTTCCTCTTTTGCTTGCAGCGCCCATCGCCGAAGATTTATATTGTGAATTATATTTCCTCTTCCAACAGAATCTTTGAATTTCTTAAGTACATATTCTGCAATAAACTTCAACTTATTTGGGTCACTGCCGCCTTTATTTACACTTTCTTCCCGTCTGTATAGTTGCTCAAGATTTTTACTCTTTTAAACCGATTATAACTTAATAGCGATTTCCGATATTATGATATTCTACAGGTTTAACCTTGTAATACATGTCGACAAGACTTCCACCTTCGTTGATATTATCTTTATTTACAAAATTCATATCTTCTTTGCCCTCTATTTCTGGTTCAACAAATTGTGATTTATGAGGTTCAGTGAGTTCTTCAAATTCTAATCCAATTTCTTGTTCCTAGGCGAATTTACCTTCTTTCTGTGCTCTTAAAGTAATATCTTTCAAATGGTCATGTAATTCAATTTCTTCGCGTATTATCTGTGAATCACTGGTGTTACATATTTGAAAGGATCTTATTAACATTTTTATAACATTGACTATGCTAACATTTGCCGTTTTAAGGGACACTTATAATGGTTTATAATAAAACGTACTTATACCCCGCAATAATAAAGATATAGTAAACTTTACTCCAAATTATAACTGAAGATTGAAGCGACTTACACACCTGTTACATAATCGTAAAATACGTATATCGATCTAGTTATTTGTTTTGTGAGGTTATTATATGTTGTAAACAAGTTTGCACCGCAAAGATAAGCAATATTTTTCAGAAATAAGAGACTGATGAAGACGAAGAACAAAAAGAAACTGTGATAACTATGCAGTGTTTGGAATTTTGTTTTCAGGAATTTTACTGTATCTAATTTTTTCACGGATATGTCTCGTTTGTAAGATAATTATAAAAAAATCACGTAAGTGGACGGTTTGGAGAAATTCGATAGATATTCTACTCTACATCATTCAAGAGTATGTATAAAAATTTGGGGCTTTATTAAGTGATGTCACCAAAACGATGTTTTGGCGTTGAAAATTTCCTACGCCGAAAACGTTACCTATTTTTTTAGTGGCCCAATCGCTGGGGCCATTAAACAAATAGGCAACGTTCTTGCCTCAAAGAAGTAAGATAAACGTACCGAGTTTCACTAAAATCTAAATTTCCAGATTGCCTGTGTTCTTTTGTTAATTGACTAAGCGTTGACTAAGGTCCATGCGTTGCATAAAATGAACAACAAATATGCTCCCAACATTCCAAAGTTCAAATGGTCAGAGCTTTGCTAAAAATTGATTCATAACACACTTTACGATTTATCATTCCAAACAAATATTACCACAAATATGAACTATAATACAAAAAGAGTACTCCTAATAATTCTACAGCACAAACAGTACAGAATAATGAAAAATATTTCAGAAAGAAAAATGTTGAAAAAAATATAATCAACAAAAAATTTTCAAATCCGCGCAGTCAGTTCTGATCGAATTGGTTGACAAGAAATTCCTCCAATTTATTGTTGTTTATTCGTTTACGATGGTAAACACTGCTTTGTTGTATAAAATATTGCCTTTTTACGATTTCTCAGAACAAAATTGGAAAATGCAAAAAAAACAATGGGGGTGGGGAAGTTTTTGCAATTTATGTCGTAAATTTTCATTTGCAGTATAATAATTCTTTACAGCTTCCTAAACTTTGCAAACTGTGTATCAGTTTACAAAAAAAGACACGCTGAAGGAATATTCATTCGTTTAGGTTGTAAATAATGCTTTGCTGTACTTACAATCTAATAAAAAATCAAGAATAATATAGTAAAATCTAAGAATACACCCTTATTTCTGGAATTTATATTTGGAAATTTTATGTGATCGTTTCGGACCGCCAAGTCCGGAGCCAGTGAAAATTCTTCATACGATGTACATAAATGCAAACAGTTTTTGTCAAAAAAGTTTGCTAGCATTATGAACAAAATATCGGACTTCTAAAGATTAAAGTAGTTTTAATACAAATATTAGAACAAAAAAATTCAAAATTACATGAAATCAGAAAAAAAGTGTATCTCACCCAAAATTGTTAAAATAGAAACAAAAATTGATTGAATTATATAAATACGAGGTCAGATGTTTTTTCAAAGAAAAATTAAAATGATGTAAGACTTCGTGTATTCTATTTGCCCAGTGTTGCCAATATTGGCAAGTTACTAATTATTTTTAAACTGTCAGTAGTCTGCAAGTTGCACGGTTGCAAAAGTTTACTAGTTAAAATAAAATGTCACGTATACACAACTTATTGTAATGTAATTTTCCCATAATTAATAATATTAATTCTGTCATCAATCAAAATAACTGTACAAATTTTGGAATCACTATTGTTTTTATACCTGTAACATTAAATGCCTAAAAACTATTCGGTTGCTTTTCTAGAGAACGAGGAGTAGATCACGGTAGGAGGAGTAGAATATTTTAACATTTGCATGCATAGTTTTAATTTATAAACAAATGTATAATCAAAAATGACCTTTGCCCGACTTCGGGATGACTAAGGGCTATTATTATTATTATAATCAAAAATAGTTGATGTAAGGAACTCGAAGGATGTTGATGTAGCTCGTACGAATCTAGAATGGTTCGAATATTTATCTTGCAAATTAGCAAAATCGACAAAATTTAAAAAAAAAACGGCAACATGTACATAATAAAGAAACGTAAAATCGATTATGTTTTCTAATCCATAAAATTGACGATCGAGAAATCCGACAAATCCTATAACATCGGAAAAGTGTAAATTCCTTTAATAACTTTCTTGTGTGATCATCCGTCCATTTGGTGCCCAGTTTAAAAAATTTGTTGCAATTTTTTCAATAGCGTTCTAAAATCATATCACTTGCGTGGAGATAACAGGACATTTTTAATGATGGACTGAAGTAATAAACCAAGATAAGTGCACTCTAAAAAAAGTCCCTCTGACTTTCCCAGAGTTATGGCCAAAAACAAAAGAAAACAAAACAAAACATTTCTATTTCTACTAAATAGAATTTTTATAAAAGAAAAAAATCACCTCCTAGACGGGATTTGAGGTGTCTCCCGCTCTAACCTTTGAACTATTCGGGGCCTACTCCGCCTCTTTTGGGATACTCTCGTTGAACATGAAAGTATAGTAAATATTTCAATTTCTGTTTGATAGATGTCAAACCATATGTGTGGTATAAATATATGTTACTACAGAGATTGCAACCGCGTAACTATTAGGTATTTGTCATCAATTAATGTATTCAAATTATAATTTGACAATGGACAAGCTCATGGTAAAAACTCACTTTAACATATTCCATAGTTCCAAAAGTAGTAAATTACTCGTCATTTTCAAGTATGTGTTCTAAATTATCCATGTTTTATGATTTAGTTCTGTACGCACGCTTAGTTGAGCAGTGTAAGAGGTAAAGTAACTGGGTTCAATTCGCTTACAACTCTTCCGGCTTTCATGCCCCATATGGGTGAATTCAAAATCTCAAACATCACAAACTTAAAAAATTGAGTTATTGGCGCTTTCATATTGTGGTCTAATAGTACCGAATAAAAAATGATGATGTAGTTCAGTGGTTTCCAAGCATTAAAGATACTTTTTTTATGAGACTATATCAGAGACTTTGACAATAATACACAATTTAACATTTCTGTGTACATAAAAAAAACTATGTATTGTGAAGAAATTCAAATGGCATACCTTTCAGGTTCGAGAGGAAACTTGACAATACGGGCTATCCTGCCGATGTGGGGCAGTCGATCCGCATTATCACCTGATCTACTGTTACCCGAATGTTCGCGGTAAATTCCGGTACGTCTCCAACTTTCTGGTTTGAAAATACGCGACTACACAAGCGGCATACAATGTAGCTTATAAAATAGTAAAATGCAATAAGCTACACACGATTACAGAGCATATCATTTTACCAGTTGCCATAGACATGATAGAAACAATGTTTGGCGAAACTTATGCTAAACAACTCTCAAATGACATAATTCGCCGAAGAATTAACGATATTCAGCAAAAGCTTGAATCTGAGTCAGTTGGAAAATTATTTGCCACACAACTTAGTGAAGCAACAGCATACAACAGTATCGATTCTCATTTCA
>JAWQRJ010002702.1:0-13081 GCA_033557515.1 Diorygopyx duplodentatus | reverse complement strand
GTCAGTACTTATGCTGTATTTGGGTATCCCTATTGCTTCAGTGCAAATTTTTTTGAGAATCCCAAGGTGCCTCTCAAGATTTCCCATTCTTCCATTCTTTGACCGGAGTATCCTTAGAGCTCCTAGAGCCTAAGTAGAAACAAAGGTAAACAACTTTTTGGGGAACACGAAAGCTACAAATTACAATCCTTTTAGCGTCAAAGTTCACTTACTTAATGCTCATCTAAATTTCTTTCCTAACAATCTTGGTGATTTTTCGGAAGAACATGGCAACCGCTGCCATCAGGATATTAAAGTGGTGGGATATTAAAAGAGATACCAAGGAAAGTGAACTGTATATATGATGGCCCACTATTGTTCGATGTTGAACAGAGATTATACGAACGCTCACCGAGGACAGTAAAAAAGAGGAAGTTTGGAGTTTGGATTTAATGTACTGAATAAAAGGATGCAGTAAAGGAAATTATGAATGGCATCAAAAAGCCCTTCTGCTTTTACCCTTGTAACTGAGTAGCTCCTTACAGTTTTAAAGAAACAACCCTAATTTTTGTTTTTCAAATTACATCGCACGACTTTTTATTTCATTTTGAAATCCCCACTTCATTTTGAAATCGCTCTCCCGAATTAAAAAGCGCGATTGTGCTTATTTAGCCTTCCACTGCGAACAACTGCTATCGCTCTCCTGCGTACGAAAGCAATTGTTGTTGAAGTTTGCTGTTAACTGATGATGAAATTTTGAGTGCCGCCGCCTATATTAGCGTTACCCAATTTGCACCACGGGGCGGTTGCTCGGGCGAACTTTACACATCATGGCGGCCCTGAAAAGGGCCAATTATGTGGCAATGTGTGTGACCATGTGTGTGGTTATAACAATTAGCCAAATTGTGTGCCACCAGACTCTACACAAAGTAGAAATATTCGTAACTCTTGTGCAAGCAGCTGTAATCATGACTGTCGTAACAGTAATATTTAGAAATTATGGAAATTAATTACAAGATTATTAAGGCTATTAATATATGAGGTATTTCAAATAACCACAGGGAAAAATCTAAGGGTGTCAGGTCGGTGGAACGGTATTCCTGGAGAATCTGGCAATGTATTCTGCAGGAAATGCAAATCCCATTGCCGTGTTAAGTTGCCTTCGTAAAAGTGTGGCCGAATTAGCTTTCCACTCAATAATTCACACAAACCGTTTATATCTCATACTACCATATTCCTGGAGTTAGTGGGCATTCTATGCAGAATAATGAACATTTTGCTTATTAACCACACCATTGTAGTTGTAGTAAAACTGCATTCGCCAGTCTAACAAATTTGGTTCAGGAACACAGAATTTTCGTGCACTACAACTTGTAATAATGCTGAAATTTCTAAATAAAATAGAATTTTAGGGGTTGCAATTTCAAAAAACAAAAGTTGGGGTGGTTTCTTCATTCATAATTTCTTGTATTACATCCTTTTGTCTTTCCGAATAACGGAGATAATGCTTGTAAACTAAATTTCGGTAAACTTTGGATACCCGGTATACCTCCAAAAAACCGCTGAAACAAAAATCTACGAACACCCTCTTTAGTTCTAATAAATATTTTTATCAACTTTAAGCCATTGTGAAAAACTATGGTCGGTATAGAAAATCTGAAAGGAGATCTGCATTCAGAGTAGGAAGTACGTATGTTCAGCTATTTTCCGTTTTTATATTGTAAATGCTAACATTGAAGAATTGAATTTGACGCATTAACAACACTGGTGCAAAAAGATAATACGAAAATAAATAGTAAATACAAGAAGTTAAGGTGTTTACAGAGTTGCAAAAAATCTGTATCCATCATATGTATGATGTGTACCACATAATGTAAGTTTTCGGTGCGCCCTTTTCGTTATAACAAGTCGCTAAATTATAAAGAAACACCTGCTTATTTATACCTCTTTTATAAAAAAAATTCATATTTCTGCTTTCTATTACAGAGAAACAATAGGTTTATCTAAATGATCAAAGTTACACTTGATGCAGCACTGGAATAAATTAATACGATTCATAGTATTTGCAAGTGGGGCGTATAATCGCATTACGAAAGCAATCGCGCTTTCAATCGATACATACGATAGTCCATCAACTACTCCTACTATAATATTATTATGCAATAGAAGCATACTACAATGTAACATGCAACGGGCAAGCGGCTCACATACACAAAGAGGCGCAAATCAATTCAATTAGGAGGGGTGGATGTATACGCTATGTAACTACACAATACACCCGTCTTCACTCGAAGTCATTCTCATAATTATGGTGCAGTAATTATTCATTTTAATCAGATTATGATATTGTTAGGATGAAAAAATATTGTATTCTTCTGATTAGCGAAAATATATTTATTTCAATTTCTGTCCTACATGTTTCGAGCTGTGTTCATCATCAGGGGCGCATACAACAAATCAGTATGCATCTTGTGGCGTCCCTGATGATGAACACAGCTTGAAACATGTAGGACGGAAATTGAAATAAATATACTTTCTTTAATCAAAAGAATTCAATATTTTTTCACCCTATCAATTCTCGTAAGTCATTCTCTTATGTCGTATAACCACCCCTCGTTCTGCACAAACTGTCATAGGATAAAAGAAAGAGCAAAACCTTAGGGTTGAGGCCGGATCCCTGTCGAAGAAACGTCCCAGTGATGAACCAGAAGCTGTTGGACACCGAAAACTGGTTCTCAACTATATCCGAGTCCTGATGGCAAGGGTGGGGGTTGTTCCATTCGTACGGGGAGAAGCGGGCCATCACGAAGAGGGTGAACGAGACGAGCATGTAAGCAGCCAGAACGTATATCCAAATCTCGAACGCCAGGGGATTCATGAAACTGAATAACCTGGTCGGCTGGCTGGTGGGCACCTACGGAGGAAAACTACAGTTTCAGGCGTGGCGATTAAAGTTGGTTTAGCTATAACTTATAAGGGGAATATTGAATATCCTCAATGCAACAAGCATTTAGGTAAGCCAATATAATGGCTAAGCATAAAAATAATATCAACGTAATTAGACCTGTGCTCAATTGAAACTGTGCGGTTACAGTGCGCGCAAAACGCGATCTATCATGAAACGCGCAAAACTTGCTATATTGTGAAGTCCATTATTAGTCCTGTAAGATGAACGTTCCTGTAAGATGTCACCATAGGTACTGAAAAACTTTTTTTCGGGGTTGATTGCCATTCATCGATATTATCATGTATACTGGTTTACTGGTTACTTATAATATTAAAAATATGACTGCCAGCTTGTATATGCCTGAGCTTGAGCATGTTATTATAAAAAAGTAGTACATTATTTTTATCTATTATTATTAGGATATTGGGTGATACAACTTGATATATATGAAAGAAAACGCAGGAAAATGTACAGTGTGGGGAATTTATTGCCAAAAAAATACAATAGACCTTTCACTTATTATTACTTAATTATTAATTCATTACTAAATTACTTTACGCTTTAAATAATGTAATTTAAAGTTCAATTACGTTCAATCAGGTTCAATTACGTCAGGTTCAACGGTGTCAGCTTCTCCTGGCTCCTCACAATCTTCCTCCAGATCTAATTCTTCTGTAGGGTTCCTGCTGGCGCAACCATAGTCTATACTAGACTATACTATCTGGAAATAGCAGATGGTTGAACATTGCAAGGAGCTCATTCGACATTGCAAGGAGCTCACACAGCAATACGAGATGAGGCACAGAAACTTGTTACGGGGCGCAGCTGCTCACTAATATTTTTCCATCTCCATTTTAGAGGGTTCATCGTAACTCCAAACCATTGCTGGTTTTCAGATAAATTTGGTATCGCAAGTTGTCCAAATTAACTGCATCCTTTGAATTATAAATGGCCAGAAAACAATGTTCACTAGCATCAGCATGTCATTTGCGGTTGGGTTGGGGTTATTAAGGATCAGCAATTTCTTTCTGAGCTTCTTGTCTGATCGGGGTGATTTTGTCTTTTCGGTAAATTGCTCAAACAGTACCGATATCTGTATAGGCGTAAACTATCAGCAAAACATCCTTCCTCTCCCCAATTTCAGGTTGAATTACTTGAGTGTTATTAATTTTATCTGGCCGATTGGTTTTTCTGGACATAATCATCTTTAAGTGGTCATTAGATGGTGCGAACGCTGTCAGTAGAACCAATAAATAAGTGTCGCCACTAACTAAAATAGCTTCATTTCCTTTCTCTGGAGTACTTGTCACCCTGCTTCCTGCAAGTGAGTTGTTAAACGGCACATTAACTGCATCTTGATATTAGTATTAGAAAGAAATTCACCTTGCCCAAGGTTTACTTGAATGCTGTTTTCAACTTTCGCACGTATTTGTGAAATTGGGGTTGACCTCCGTAGATGTTCTTCATCTTTCGTACTAAGTTGTTGATAGGTTCTTGTGGTTCTTGATAGCTAAAAACCATATCAAAAACCACAATAGCTTTTCTATAGCACGAATATATCCCGTAAATTGCTTGCATATTACTCTGCAAGTTGCAGGACATTGCCACACAGGAAACTACCATTATCTTTTCAGTACTGACAAAAGGTTCATTAGCTTCAATAGACAAAACTTTGATCAGGAATGACTTAATGGCATTAGCGCTTCCTCATTGAACTTACGCCAAAGAGGGAGTCTGGATAAGCGCACAGCTCGTACTTGAAGATGTCACCCAGTTGTTTTTCTGTCTTCACTGTGCACCATTCGATGAAGGAGCCTCAACCAGGTTTACACACACTGTGTCATTACATACAGCAATGGATTTAGTTACCGAAGCTAAAGATTTCTTGAGAAGTTCTTGCACTCAATTTCCTTGATAGCAGCTGAAATATATAGAAAATGTCTCCATAGTCTCGAGCAGCTAGGCATATATTTCACCCATACATTACAAAAAAAATCAATGTGATGAGAGAGTACATTAATTTCATGTTGATTATAGTAAACCTGTTCCATAAAACATCGAAGAACAGGATAGGACTTTAAGAGCTAGTTCGAAAACGTTGCTACTTGTAATATTGAATTAATGTTAATTCAAGAAAATTGGGACCAGATATGCATTTGTATTGCTGAGCTAGATATATTAAAACGTTGTATAAAATGAGCGATGAAAAATGAACAAAAATCCTTCGACGTTTATTTTCACTCTATTATCGCAAAATTATTCCAAGCATTCCCGTAATGAATGCACCTTTTAAGAAAATCCCATGCATATTCAGCACATCGCGGATAACATCGTATTTCTTTTCTGCCATCTCGGCGCAAACTGCAAATAGTTCATTACGTACCACGTACAGAACCCTCTTTAACGGTATTTCTTATTCAGGTGACGTGAAAGGGCCAAACAAGGTCTCCCGCGTCTCGTCCCTTTCACCCGTATTACGAGAATATTATGCAAATAGGCCGGGGATGATATCCAATTCAATAAGTTATTCCAAGTACGGATTTCAAACTTTTAGAAATCTTATTAAATCAATCCGTGGCGCGTCGTACGAATGAAGGTGAATTATAGTTCTTTAGACGATCGGGTTAGGGGGGAATGCGGGACATCTTAATGGAAATGCTAGCGGTTAATCTTGTTGACGTCGTAACTTTTTTCGGAGGACACTCAGCCCGGCTTTGAATGCAGAATCCATCATTCACCGTGCCGACAATGACAAATCCCATGGCAGATTATCCGATGTTTAAGGACTTCCTCTGGGAGGGTAAAGTGACGAAAAGATATCGGGTAAAAAAACATTTCTAGGAGTGCTTTCTAGGGAATTGATTTATAGAATCAACACTAGAAATATAAAGGCTCGAATTTAAATTCGAATTGTTAAAATATTGCAAGGTTATCATTACTACTACGCCCCCACTACGCTCTGGGCGGGGTGCAAATTATGCACATGGACGACTCGATAATGCGCACGCAAAATGTGCTCACGTAGAGCGACGCGTAAGCAGTGCCACCTGTTATCTCGGTTGACATTGATGTTGAGGACAAAAATGTGTATATAACCATATACCACGTTTTACTTAGTATTTTTTGTTTTGAATTTTTGTTTCACCACCAAATCATCATGGTTCACCATGGTATTGAAGGCATATTTATTAATTTTTATTCAAAACCTATTACAGGTTTCATGGGTTTTAGTTGGGAATTTTTAATTTTGAATTGAATAATTTTAGTCGTTCACAATGGCTTGCTGGACCTTCTTCGACAAATCTACCGGAGATTACTACCAGTTTGGATTGCCAACAACGGAGAAACATTTACCAAACGAGAAGATGATCTTGTTTATTGTGAGTTTAGCGATGTTAATCTGCAGTATCACGATATCATCAACATTTTTACTTAAACATATTTTTTTATAATGTTCACTTTTTAAAATTGTTATCTTGAGCCCACGGTTTCATCACTGATTGACACTTAAAAATAGCTTCACAACACAAATGATACCATTCTAATGAGGATGTTTATAACATATTCTTGCTTTAACAAATTGTTTTCGTACTGACATGTTTTACTGGTGAATGGCATATCTTTGTTGGAAACACTAGTCTCCTTTTCTAATAATGATGCCATGTGCTCATAACATGGCCATGATAATTTAGCTCTGCAAGTGTTTAGTAAAGTTTAGCTCTGCAAGTTTTTGTTGTTTTTAATAAAAAATAGTGACTTTTTAGGTTTTCTCCATTTGCGGTCGCATTCGTCAGAAGATACATTACATCAAGAAGAAACATTCACAAAGAAACTCGACGCGGAAAGAAGCGATCAAAGTTCGCTAGAAATAGATTGAAACTTCACTTCCGGGAAACAACTTTTTAGCAACATTCTAAAATTATGTTCTGACATTATCTATATTTGGTTTGAAAATCAAGAGTTCTGGCAATTAGACGAAAACTTAAACTATATTCAATGTAATAAATGTATGAAATGTGAACCTTGAATATCCAGATAACACTCTGGACTTAAACAAAAATGCTACTTGACGCTATGTGGTTAAAACTTGTGGATTAGACCTGATTGTGGTGATGGTGATTTTGTAGCATCCCGACCTAATACGGGAATAAAATACATGGGATTATATGGAAACGCTTCTTTCATTGGCGGAACAAAGTGATTTGGAGAAACTCCAAATAACTTACCCCACGAAAGCTGAACACTGAATAACTTGGGGAGCCCGCGCTTCACGATTTTTTAATGTAATTCCATAAACTATTTTCGTACAGATTTAAGGTTTAAGGACATTATTGATTCATCTTTTATCTTCTCGAGCAACTGTGAACTTTCATAATATTTTTCATATTATTTAGCCCCAATTAATTAGCGGGTCCCGGAGACCACCGGTTGTCAGTTCATGGTATATATTTTATACAGACTGTTTTTATGCGTCTATTGTGCGTCCATTTTAAGATATAAGAAAACGGCAGGTACTTACTTCATTCCACTGTCTTCAGTTAAGGCAATAAAGCCATAAATAATTCCACTCTTGCTAAATATTAGACATTCTAACCGCCCAGAAAATGTTGAAATGAAAGTTGGGGCATATCTCAATCGATTCCTGGCACCTGATTATTGAAATCTGCCGTTTAGTCGTTTTAAGAGATCACTATATTGTCTCCTTATTTCTGAATAAGTTTGCAGGGATTGATCGTCTCTAGTCTTTTTATATCCCCGCAATCTCTGTCTCAATTTACCTTTTTCATTGTGCAATCAGCGTTAAATCGCAGCTTCTCTTTTCTTTGTATCCTACACAGCCTTGTGGTTCTATAGCAACCCGAACTGTGTGCTGCTTCCAGCAGGGCACTTTCTTGCCATGTAAATGAATATTTTCGCTGTAGAAGTAAATTCTCTGCCACTGGGAAGGGAATTGAGAATTGAGAGAAAAGTTTAATCTCTTTACTACCCAAGTTTTAAATAAACCTATTATATCTTTACTCAGTAATTGTGTAGTTTGCATTAAATCCAAATTATGTAGGGCACTTATACCGTTGACATTCCAGATTTTAAAGTGTGCGCAATTTATATGATTTACTTTTGAACTGTTGAGGATTGTTCAGTTTTTTGACATAATTAGCATATTTTCTGCATAATCCCATTTGTGTACAGCTCCATCTATAATTAGTTTTTGGTAGGACACCTTTACCATATGCTCCTAATTCAGTTTCTCTTTTGCAATGATCCTGATTCTTCTCTGGGTTAATCGTGGTGTGCGCAGAACCATGTTGTGAAAATGATTAGTTTAAATAATTGACAGCAAATAAACGCCACAATGAAAAAGGATTCACCTGTGCAATTAATTATTATACGTCAAAATATGGAAATGCTGAATTTATTCCATTTGGCTGCCACGTATTGTGTAACTAACGTGATGTCCATATATATTTTTTTAATTTCGCCAAAATAAATTTAGTCATGCATTTGTAGGATTATATCTCTGAATCTACCTCGCAGAAATAATTGAAAAAAAACTTGTTACAATCGCCATTTGTTTTTAATAACGTATAAAACACTGGTTTTTTGTTCCGTTGTTTTCTCTTAAATGCGCGATGAATAAAAAAATACTGTTTTGCCAGTATTCAACAAATGCTGTGTTTACATTTTATCCGTATAGCAGGGCACTAATAAATATGAATTTTATACTAGAACCTTTTATCCCGAACATTTGCGCCGCATTATCGGATTTTTTACATGATAATTGATTATTTTTGGTAAGTGTTGATATCACAAAAATATATTCTTTTGCTTCTTTACTTGATTTTGCTACATTACTCTAGAATTAATGTTCTACTGTTTAATGTTTTACTGTAGAGTTACAAATACTTTAATATTTACTTTTTTGTGTTTATTAATACTCGATACATTCAACAAGATTAATTTTCAAATCATTAAGTCCATTAGGCCATATTCGATCAACAGTTGTTGATCGAATATGAACCCTTTCCCGAACTTTAAATTCATGTTCGGGAAAGTAATAAACATTAACCGCAAGCATTACCTTTTGATCTATGATCTTAAAGATCTACGATCTTTAACTAACTTCGCTTAAAACAAAATAGTTCACTTTGCGAAGGATAAAAAATTCAAAACTTTCGATAATAAGTTTTTTGTTTCCAATTTTTTTCTGGTCAAGTAGTTTCAAAGGCGCACATTACGGATAATTTGATCGCTATTTAACTCCTAGCTTCAACAGTATTAAGCAGAAACAAATATTACTAGATAGTTGATTTATTGATTGCATACAATCCAAATCGCAGTATATCGTGCGTTTCGGTAATAGGAGCCCCGGTACTGTTTTAATTTCCTGTTGCTTTCAACGATCCTGTGCGGGCAGCGCTGCGGAGTACATACGGTATGGGGATACAATATTCCGAAAGGTAGCGCTATAGCGCTGTTATGCAGATTGGGAATTTGCATGTGTTCGCCCATCCATGTCAGCGCAGTAAGCCATCAGAAGCAAGTAAATATTCTCTAAGCTACTTAGAAAGTGCTTGGGAAAAACATTTTATTAGTGTTGTTGATGTTACTATCGAGTAAGTTGCTTCTAAGCAACACTCGACCCTGTGGCGCATTGTATGACTCGAGGGAGAGACAATTTTTATATTGGCTATTTTATGTAATGTATTATTTAATTGCATGATCCGTTACATTAAAATATGCCAATTAATGAATATATTATTTGCATGATATAAAGGAAACTAAACAAACAATACAAGCACAAATCTGGTTGTAATATGTGGACAACATAATAACATTGGGTTATACTAGAAGGACTAGATTATTCACCGCAATGTCCAGCGTTGACTCAAAGAAAGCTGCAGGAAGATGGGGAAAGCTGGACAGGAGTAGGTCAAAGCTGAACAGGAGATCTAAGCTGGACATAGGGGGAGAAATTACTTATGTTGGCAGTAGTTTCAACAGGAAGTGTGTTCAAAAATCTTTGATCGACATATTTCTGTATTGTTGTCAATCGATCGGTCTTCTACCGTTCTGATATTCTAATCAAGACTTTCATTCTGTACTGTAAACTTTTCCTTGTTATACAGAAAGAATGGGCAGTATTTAAGAGTTATCAAATTATATTTAAAAAATGTCACTAGCGTAATTCAAACTTCTGCAATGGAACATAAAATCGTTGAGTAGTAATTTATGTTATTTGAAACTTGAATGGAACCAGGAAAGATTACCATATTAATAATTACAGTGCGAAAAGATAGGACGATGGGGTATGGGGGAGTTGCTATATTAATAAGAAATGATTCCATGCAAGACAATTGACCCAAGTTATGATGATTCTGACAAACAGTGGCTATTAAGTTGAAAGAATGTACGATTGTGGGTATTTACATAGATTTAATGCTGTGTAGCCAATAAGTGTTCCAGCAATTCATGATTGATACTGTAAGGCAGTTTTGGAACCGATCATTTTTAAAATTTAATGGAATTTAACGCAAATTGTTACAATAGACATAGGTTGGTAATAAAAAGGGACACAAATCAAAAATCAATATATTGGGATTAATATAGAAGAAGGATTAAATAAGACATTTTATAATTTATATGACGACAGTGAAGAATCTGAACTTGTCTGTAGGGACACGATGCGTAGAAATGCAAACGATTCATCTGAATTGAGAAAGGAGTACCAGCTGTACAACGTTGCAATCAAATAGTTTTTTGTTGGCTAAGCAGCCAATGGATGGAAATAAAAATCATATGTTAGCTTCCGGATTGAACCGAAAACATTTCTTATTGCGCTACGGGCAAGAGGGTATCACACCAAACCACATCTCAAATGGACCAAGAAGTCTCTACCAAATTTTCTACCAAGAAAATACACGACTTCAATGGCAGGTTGGGGTCAAAAGTATTATTTTTAATTACATTTACAATACTTTTCAGGACATAAACAAAATAAATGGTTGAACCTACCCAATGATATTTTCGAAGAGTTCAAATGTAGATTCAGACTAGCGTTTAATTTTTTTTAAAACCGTGATGTCAATATAAATAAATTCCAGAAGATAAATATATAGCATAATGATAAATATCATTATGTTATCATACGTTCATAAATATCATTAACATACACATTCCATGCAAGATAAAGGATTTTCTGCCCTTGAGCCACAAATTTTGTACCATGCCTACCACTAAAGACGACCACAAGTAATACTCCACTTCATGCATGGAGACACAAAAATATATGTTACTAAATCCTTGAACCTTCAACTAAAACCAAGTTTAATGATATCTACAAACAACTTCTTCTGATTCGCTCTGCCATAATGGGACTATCCCTAAATTCTATGGTCTTCCTAAAATTTACCAAACGAATTGTCCTCTACGAATTGCACGAATTGCAGCCATCTCCTTCGTTGGCTCTCCCATCTATAAATTACCTAGTTTTCTAGCCAACAAGTTTTTTCATACACATATTTTTATTTGATTCATCCACTTTTAGCTTTAATACACAATATAGAAACAAAAGTTTGGTACTTGAATGGGCAGTCCTTTGAGTACTATTTTGGCCATGATTATCATGGATGGA
Organism: Diorygopyx duplodentatus; assembly: GCA_033557515.1. Taxonomy (NCBI): domain Eukaryota; kingdom Metazoa; phylum Arthropoda; class Insecta; order Coleoptera; family Scarabaeidae; genus Diorygopyx; species Diorygopyx duplodentatus. The sequence goes on along the minus strand of JAWQRJ010002702.1, from coordinate 1,523 downwards.
TTGTTGTATGTGTGTTTGCCTTTGTTTCCTTTTCAACTACATTTTCATCTACAAATATGATGACGATCTCATTTGTGCAATTGCGCATCTGTGCAATATTCAACATTTTCTTCAACACCATGGAAGAAGAAAGCTGCTGTCCCCTTTTGGATACAAAGGTTTCATTTGGATTGGCACACCAAACCAACATACATGGGCAGATTCATCAATTATTTTTCCAACCACCGGTTACAGCAAAAAATTGATTTCGATGTAAAAATTGCTAAATACAATCCAAAGTCGCTTGGGTTTTTGTTTGTTTCCGAAAGTAAAAAATATGGTTTTTCATGATTTGCAATCCAGTGTTATCTATGCAATACCTTGTTTGGGATGTAGTGGTGTGGATGTAGGGGAGATAGAGTACACCTAGACGATGGGAAATCACATAGGAATGCATGGTCGGAAACGCTTTCCTTGAAAAAAAATTGATAAATAAGATCAAAAAGAGACAGCGATCTCTTTTCAGCGATTTCTCACCCTGTTTGTGTCCTTCATTTCTTGTGTTTTGTGGCGGCACTATCGCGCCAGGAAAGCGTTTCCGGCCATGCATTCCTGTGTGATTTCCCATCGTCTAGGTGTACTCTAGCTCTCCTGAAAGTTTGTAACCGCTATGCTGAATCACCCTGTATATAGCCACCACAACACAATACTCTAAACAGAGCCAATCAACACAAAATTGAGTAGGACGAAGTGCTCTGGTAGCCCACCACATCAACACAGGGCTCAAATTTAATTTCAACGAGGTATTCATCATTGCTATTCACCAATTATGATAAACGACTTTTCTTACACATGGTGGATATTAAACAGGAAGAAAAGTAAATCAAATCAAGAAAAGAGATCCAGGAGATTGGAATTTTAGGATCGTCCGTAACGTCTGCTGCTACAGAATACGTGTAGTACCTTCAGTTGGGTTCACACCAAAAAAAGGAATCGCTTAACTTCCCAAAGAGCTGAAAAGTTAACGTACTTGTCATATAATTGGAAGCTTTTTAATTGTAAGCCCAAGCAAAAAAAGGGAGGATGTCTTGTCAAAAAAAGGCGGAGAACAAAAAACTGGAGAAAATGAAATTATGGAAATGGAATGCCGATGATGATGTTGAAGAATGACTCAGATATTGATGCTGCTCAGATTATAGTGCTGTTGATTCTAACTGAGTCAATTGATTAAGCCAGAAAAAACAAGATTAAAATAGCTTGTACATACATTAGTATATTATGTTATGTAACACTACCATTGTACCTATTGTTGATTTGGAATGTTAAAACGTTAAAGTAATAATAAAAATATATTTTATACAGTCGTACCTTTAATACGTTTTATAAATATCTCCATTTCGGATATTTACCCAGGTAAATACCCTAAACTACCCTGGGTACTTACCCAGAGAAATTAATACTCAGGTATTTTACATCACTATTTGGCGATGGTCAGTTTGTGGCTACTATTTTTTGGACCTGGCGAGAGCTTACGTATTTAAATC
>JAWQRJ010002701.1:0-13084 GCA_033557515.1 Diorygopyx duplodentatus | reverse complement strand
TGAGTATGATTTCTAAATATCGCCCATAAATTCATAATCTTATCTTAATAAATTAGAAGAAGTAAGCAAAATAGTAACAATTTTTATTGCATCTTTTGTTCCTTCTAAATGGCTTTTCGCAAAAAAAAAATGTTTATAGAATAATACACCTCGCACCGATCATCACACTAGCTGTCATGGTAAGTGTACAAGTTTATATGCCTGGTACTTATGCAACCAGGTGTTACAACCCGTTGTACTTGGTTGCATATCTGACAAATATTACTACACGCTCAACTGACAATCTACATTTACTACATCACAGTCCTTGCTACGAAGGCTTATAGGGATGACACATCCTGTAGGTACGGATCTAGTATCGTTGATTAGTACGAGCCCTCTTATAATTCGTTTCAGGATATTACTTTTTTCGTCGAATATACAGCCTAAAACCCTGTTAAAGGCACTTAAGACTTTAACAGTCGTTAAAGAGTAAGTAAAAGAGTAAGTAAAGAGTAAGTAAACTTACTCTTTCAATTGGCATCACCAGCTCTTCTTTGCGAGATTTAGTAACGCCATGTCCTCCGATATGTAGGCGAGAGACCAGAAGACCTACCTCACCAGCCTACTAACGAGAAGGGATATAGTGTTATTGTTAAAATTAAGTTAACTAGCTGCAAGTTTAGGTTTCATTAATAAGTAACGGTTAGCTATTAGTCCGTTGGACTACCGTAAATTTGTTTATCGTTCAGGGCGCAGTACAGTTTAGACCGCACGATATGGTTCAGCGAGACCTCTGTGCCATATTCACAACTGTACCATGCCAGTAACCAATAGGAACTCCTCTATTACGCTAGAGGTAAACTGGCGCAGGTTAGGTTTTCTTTTTACGCAGATAAACGCTAAGGTACGTTCGGTATTATTTGTTCGAAAATTTAAGACGCGTTTTGAGGTGCTTACCTTTAGTTACGGTTAAATAAACATAAAACATTATAGGAACTAAAGGGATAAATACTGAATCAATTGATCTTCAGATGTAAAGAAGGTCGTTATTTTTGTTTAGTCATTTTTGTTGAACTTGCAAATCGTGGGGAGTGAGATTAGTTAAGTGTCAAATGTGGCAGGGCTGATAGAAAGGATGCCTATATTACCGACCAACAAAGTTATTTAAATCCTATACTATTAAACGCGGCAATCTTGTATGTATGCGAGTATTCCCCAGATCCGGTAGAGGGCTTTAAGTCCAGGAATCGATTGAGACATGTCTCGACTTTCACTGAAATCATTTTATATCGTAAATAAATACGATAATAAATAAATACGCAGCGAAGCAGTCTTAAAAAAGGGTGCCCCAAGCCAACCACACATGGAAACAAAAGAGTGTTTTATCCGCGGGAAATTGATTTAGATAGGTGCCGACCTTAAAAAAAACGTTTTAAGATATAAAAAATGAGTTTTTCCTTACTATAGCTAGGTTGCGGATATAATAGGGAGCGTTCGTGTGCTGGTCGAACGGAACTAGCTCGGTCTGTTAGTTTTACATTTCACCACACGATGGCGCTACCAAAACTAAAATACTAGCAAGCTCTATTAGGGGTGGGAAACAATATTTTTTTGTGTTTTTATCCCCCCGAGCGAGCTCGATCTTCCAGGTACTTAAAATTAAAACTGATGGAAAATTTGAATTTAAATATAATTATAAAAGGAATGGAATATGGTTTTAAAATGTTAAATAAAAGATTAGGTTTAGAATGTAGTGTGTACATTCTAAATCTAAACGAAACAATTTGGAGTCATTACAAATAGTGTATATTAAATGTTTGTTACACTTGTTGTATATATATATATATATATATATATATACATATATATATATACTCTATATATATATATATACACACACACTGATTGTTGTGTAATTCTTTTTTAGCAGTGCAACTCTCTATCTATCTCTTCTGCCTCTATCTATCCTACGAGCTATCTGAAGCATATCAAAGCCATATTTGCTTTCAAGTATTAATGCTACAATTGATTGAAGTGTAATATTTTAAGTTAATGTACTTTTGGGAAAATTCTTAATTCTTGGGAAAATAACACGTGTTTTAGAATTGCGTACGTATTTTTCCCTTATTGAATTTATGGTCAATTTTATTAAACAAAATTTTGGCCAAAGTTTCAACGTTTAGCAATTATTGGACGTTATGTGCAAAAAGTTAGTTTTGCTAACATATATGTGGTATTATAAGGCATAATATGAAAAATATATTAAGTTAAAATTTGATAATAAAAATTTTATTCGGGCATAAGATTCGCACAGAGAAGAATGCACGACAAATTTAATATCTGATGTATTAACGTTTTAATTGTTCCCAAATTGATATTTATGTCTTACATTTTCATTGGTAAGGCATTCATACATTTGTTTTTTTAAAGGGCATTGCGCCCTACAACATTAAAACTTATGGATTCTCTTCCTAAACTAAAAAGAGATTGAAAAGTTCTGCAATGACATAATCGAAACATAATTGAAAACTGCAATGACATAATGCGAAGATGCTCCGTCTTGCTGAAACCAAATTCGTGAGACCGCACTGAAGACTGAAGCCTATCCGAGCATTTTTCCAAATTTTTTTCTTAACCATTTTATCGATTTTATTCACGTTAACTGCGATAGATTGTATAAGATTTGTATTATTGTGAAATTTTATATGTTATAATTAATATTATATTACATCGAACGTTGGCAAAACTCCAGAAATGGTTGAAAATTGCCGGAAATCACAAGTGTTTTCCGGTTTCCGTTTCTATGTCTATCCCGGAGATTGTTGTCCCTGGACATTTGCAAGCTGACAAAATCTCTAAAGGAATGTATTTGCAGTTGAGTGGGCAGAAAGGGTCCACTGAATAAGGTCATTTTATAAGCTTGAGGAAGAACTTGATTTGCAAAATCGAAAATCATAATGAATCGAAAATCGAAAGATTGCGATCGAAGGATTAACAAGCAGTATTTTTGAGCATCATCTTCCTTATACTAAGTACACCCCTTTTGTGAAATACTTCTATTTCAACTTTTCAGCTTCAAATTAGTAATATAATTACGCTGAAGGTAACCTGAAACCTGAAAGAAACCTGAAAGTAACCCTATTTTCTCGCTTTCCCAGAAAATGGGAGATTACAGTTTCGACTCGTTTACTATGAATAGTTTATAGCTATACCTTTATCCACTCTAGTGAATGAAAATGCGTTACCCGTTTTCAATCACGAGATGTGATGTTTTGAATGCTTTCGGGTAATGGTCGTTTAAATATTCAGAAGGCCGAAACGTACTAAACTCATAGCTCTGCTACTAGACGAAATCTTTGTCGATGGTCGATTGGTTGAATTTTAGATAACACGAAACTCTGGAGGCTTAAAAGTCTGATTCCAATGCCATCCCAGTCTTTAGATTTAATGCAAAGAGATGTTAAATCCAACCCTTTTGTTTTACATCCGTCCATATCTCTAGTGCTGAGCTTTCATTTATGTAATGCATTGAGATGTTTAGAGATAAGATAGAATATTCTAGAAGTATTGGAAAAGTTTATGTGACGAAGCACCTGGCATAAGCGCAATACCTCCACAATTTTAAAAGTGGAACTCAGTTTTGCGACACTATTTTTCGCATGCGTCCAAATGAATTCAGTTGCATTAACCTCGCAGTGAGCATCTGTAGCTCACAACAACAACTTTATTTTCGCAAACTTATACGGAAAAATAAAATATACCCAGGGCCCAACACTGACTATCGTATATTTAACTCGCTCTCAAAAATAAAATAATAATCTTGTTGTGATTTCAATACTAGCAGAATGTAAAATCAAATAAGAATTCTGTAGAAAACTCAACCGCGTTACAAAGCACTCTTAAGCGTTCTTAAGATAATAATAATAAAAATCAGAGAAAATTGGATATAAGAGAGAAGTTCGAAAGAAAAAAGAATGTCCAAAACACTTTTGAATGTGCGAAGCCCAACTGCAAGAGTTGCTTGCAAAAATCATACAATTCATTCGTAATAAAAGCATTACTGCTATGAGAGATTAAAGCATCTAAAGGGAATAAAATGTAGAATGTAGTCCTAGTTCATTTTTCTGCTATCTTCTGCGATCACTTGTGATGATTCAAGTGTTAACGCCAAATTTTGATACGAAATTTTGGCTTAAAATAAATATTGAATTGGTGCTTATTCTATCTTATCTAGTTTATTGGAGCCATTTATGGTAAATTTAGACACAGTATTACGCCAAGTTAAAACAAAAAATGTTCAAAAATTATTATTACTTTTCTTAGGTTTAGCTAATTCAACTAAGCATCTGATTAGCTCTCAATGTCTACCTGAACCAAATTCTAAGCTTAATGGTAATTCTATTACGATTTTATTACTTAAGTTCTATAGAAATTAAATCTACGTATTTTCCTTAGAACTTCCTCGAGAGGAAGTGTACTTATTTAAAAGTGGAATTTCCTTGTCGTTCATTTTATTCTCTTGTATTTAAGAAGCTTAAAATTTCAGATCTTTGGAACGAAAAAGGCTACGCATTTCCGGGATACAGGCCTATTTATAATGACCTATTTTGAAACAAAAGTTATGCATTTAAAGGCAAAGTTCATGTAACAATTTTCTTTCAAATAAAACGTCTTGTGTTCTTCTACATCATGAAATAATGCTCAGTCCTAAATTTCAGCTGGATTAATGAACTTTTTGACGTGCCTCATGATACTTAAACTTTTGCATTTTGCAATATGGTATTTTCCAGTTTTTCGCTAATTAAAAATTAATGAATTTTGGCTAATCTAAAAAATTCAACATCAACACATAATGAGACTGAAGTTTTGCTTATCGGTCAACCAATTGACAGGATTGCTTGGAGAATTACAGAATTATTGGGATTACTTCCAACGGAGATGTTCTTCGTCGGTTATTTTATTGTATCAGAAGATCAAAAGTGAAAGTGGTAAAAGTGGCTTCAATTAACTGGTAAAAAATAGTTCAATTGAAGGTATTTTGGGAAAAAGTCCGTATAATAATTATTGAAGATTATAATGCAATTCTAAAATTTGAGAAAAAGCGCAATAAATGAAGTGCAATTTAAAAAATACGTCTCGTCAATTCAACACCCAGAAACAAGAAAGAAATGTCGAAAATTTACGAAGACAAAGTCTTCTTCAAAGTTTTTCTTTTAGTTCAGCTTGAAGAAGGAAGACGTGGATATATGAATGGCATGGCCAAGACCTTAGGAAATAAGGAAGCCGAAACAGCAACGAATACAAGCATATGGAAAGCTGCAACAGAAGCAAGGTCAAGAAATAGCTGATGCATTTGCTAAAGTTTACTTGTATTCAAAAGAATCTGCTAAAGAGCAGTAGTGCAGAAAAATCTGAACCTGAAGCAGATTTAACAACAAAATCTCCTTCAACATCAAAGAGGAAATGTGGTGCAAAAAATTTGCCACAAAAGAAATAACCTCAGCCTTAGATCGTTAGATCGTTAGCGACAGAAAAGCGGTTTTATTCTTGCAGCTGCAGCATCAAAATTGGGCCATGCTGTCCCAACATTGTACCGATCAGTTATTATCCTAAACTGCCTTCTGGAACTGGTAAGACAACACCAGATGCTTTTCCAGGTGCAGTTACCTGTTGGGGAATCAAGGACAAGGTCAGAGCAATCAGCTTTGACACTACAGCTAGCAATACTGGCCAGAAGAATGGAGCTTGTGTGCTATTCGAAGATCAACTCGAACAAGATATTTTGTACCTTCCATGCAGACATCGTATCCATGAAATTATTCTGGAGGAAGCATTTCATGTCACAATGGGACCTTCAAGTGGGCCTGAAATCTTGCTTTTCAAACGATTTAAGTCATTTTGTGTGAACATAGATCCAAGTAATTATATTTGTGGAACTAAAGATGACTTTGTAATGACAGCTTTGCAACGTGTGCAGAACTCCGTAATCGATTTTGCTGAGGAACAGTTACAAGAGAACCATCCACGTGATGACTACAAAGAACTTCTCGAATGAACAATTATGTTTCTGGGAGAAGTTCCACATCGTGGTGTTCATTTCTCTAAACCAGGTGCAATACATCGAGCACGTTTTATGGCAAGACTAATTTATGCTTTAAAGGTGTTTATGTTTAGAGAATTATTTCAGTTCTCTACTAAGGAGTTACGAGATCTTGGAGATTTCTGCATATTTGGGATGGAGTTTTATGTCAAATCATGGTTTAAGTCACGGCTCTCTACTCTTGCGCCTGTTAATGATTTACTACTTATGAAGGCTCTAACATTACCTGAAAGGAGCATTGAAAAACTTCTCTGGCCATCTTTGGTATCTAAGCGAAGAACTTGTTGCCTTTGCATTTTTTGACGGGCAGTTTGATATTGCTGACAAACGAGCTATGGTGAAGGCATTAGAAAAACAGGGGGTTGAAAATTCACCAAGAATTCAATTGGACCAGGCAAATATTAATAGATCACTGCTTTGCTCATTTGTTACAAGGAACACTATTAAATTTTTTGACATATTAGATATCCCAAAGTCATCATTGAGGAATGATCCCCAGACCTGGACCACAAATGAGGACTGCCTCAAAGCTAAAGCTTCAGTCAAGCACCTTCGGGTAATTACAACGACCTCCTTACAAAGGTTGAAGACCAGACCGAATTTGTTTTGCAAGTTGTGAGATAGCACCGAAAACGTTTTCCTGATGCCAACAAGGGTACTGTTGTCCATGGCCTGGCTGAGTGAGTACCAGCACATCAATGCCTATTACTTTACAAATTAAGATAGTGAGCTAGAATTAGATATATTTGTACTTAAGCTTTGTTTAATAAAGATTTTACCTATACTTTAATTTACATGTTTTTTTTGTGTTTACATGTTTTTTTGTCATATTTTACTTATTTATGTCTTGAGCGCATAGTAAAAGTGGTCAGATCTCAATAATTTTTGGTACATATCATTTTCTAATGAAAAGGAACCAGATGAGGGGGTTTCAAAAAAATGTATGTCAAAAAATTTGGGACTAAGCTGTTGCTAAGAAGTCAACAGTTACTGCTGGATTGAATATAAATAAGATTTTACGGTGTTAGGTTGATGACTTGCCAGTAAAAATGTCATATTTACAATCACGTTATACTGTATGCTATTTCAAATGAGGTGTGAACTTCACAGTGTGGCGGCATCTTTTAAAATATTTTGGGTTAGGTTTACTTTCTCAGGACAAACTGTCAAGATTTTGATAATTAGCATTTTAAGGGCGACCCTTATTGATAATGTATTTGAATACCTGCTCCGAAATCTGCCAACAAGGAGACAGAAGACCTGCTGAACGCATGACCACCATATTCTTCTGGATGAGGAAATTTTAGAAAAGTAGCAATAATTTTTGGAATATTCCCAAATGTATTCAGCATTTCTGCACGGAACAAAATGTAATAATCGATCTCGAGTACTCAATTCTTCTCGACTATTCCCAGATGTAACAAAGAAATTCTCGTTTGGTTCTATACAAAAATTTGCTGTATCCATCTTGGGAAAAATTCTGGATTTCTTGAATCTATATCCGGGGGAATTACGCTGCAAAAATGTAATTAGATGTACTTTCTAGTGCTGACGTTCTTTTTAACAAACAAAACGCTTCGTAACAGAGTAATTGAACCAAAGAAAAACCTTTCTGATTTTGACCAATTCAACAATTGAACAGATTTGGCTATTCTTTCCATGTCAGAAGGCAAAATTCAATCTAAATCACTCGTCTTTGTTAACACATGGAGATCAAAAAATAAATGACACTGTTTTATTTATATTTTTATTTTGTATAAATAAGACATTTGCAACAATAGAAAAGAGCAGAGGTATACTCGACATTGTTAAGTTTTAAGGCTTTTAATTCAAAACCAAAGGATCATCTAAATATTTTCACAAATTTACCATGAGAAATGTCTTATAATTTGTACATTCAATATTTCTTAATTTAAGAGCTTTATTTCGGCGCTTAGGGCAGCCAAATAGCACATTAATGGAAGAAAATGAACATACATTGAAGATCTATGACAGTTCATTTTCTTTCTACATAAATCTTAGCCTTAACCTCTTTTGCTTTGTTTCTATGTTTTACTCTCCATATCATTTGCACAGTTCTCAGGATTCATTCACCCTTGTGTATAACCGGATTGATAACATTGTCATTCAAATTTTTTTGAATTCCCTTGGGAAATTTTTCCTGATACCTATGTTATCAAGCGTACTTTGCATCTGAAGTTTGAATACGTCTGAATCCGAAGCCAGAAAAATTCCATCAGAACCATTTTTGAGAAAAATGAGGTTGTAGTAAAAAAAGAAAAATTTGAAAGTCGTATGTTTACTTATTTTTATTGTGAGATATAATTAGTAATTCATTTGACTTTTTTAAAGCGTCACTGAATTTGAAACAAAACATAAATATCTGTGTCAGTGTGTAGTTGTGTTTCGTTTATATTCTTCTGGAGCTGTTTCCCGCTGCAGTGCCCAACAGTAATCCGCCAGCATCTTTTCAATCAATTTGCCTCCATACTTTTGCTCCATTTCGTCTATGTCCTGATGGAAGCGTTCCCCGTATTCATGTGATACTGATCCCAGGTTGGAAGGAAAAGAATCGGAATGGGAGAGCATAAAATTATTTTTAGCAACATAGTCGTAACTCAATTTGGTCTATTGTTACCCAAAAAATTGTGACCTACGTTCACAGTCCAAGCTCTTTCTTCCATTTCGTTCAAACATCCTTTGAAGGTAGAATCCTTGAAAAGGACTCGGATTTGTGGCCCGACAAAAATCCCCTCTTTATTGTTAGCATCGCTACATTCATGAAACATTTGTTTCAAGTACAAAAACAGCAACAACTTTTTCATAAGCCCTAACTTCATATGATAGGACGGGAGTAGAACTTTGTTTTTTTTATCAAAAGGTCATCGATAATGTTCTTTTGGCTAATTGTGTTGGTGCGTTCTGGCTATTTTTTCACTATATGTATAGTGGTCAGCAGAACTTAGTGTAACCCCCTTGGAGCCCAGTGAGCATTGCTACTACTTTAAGGTACAAATCCTCCATCTGTACTCGTGGTACTTGATTTTCTGAAGCAGTATTTTCATGTTAAGATAGGTTTCCTTATGGACTGAATGGACAACAGGGATGGATGGATGTTAGTCACCATTGTGAAGGAGCGCTCCTTTTAAATTGAATTTTGGGCTGTCAATGAATAGCCTCCATTCCTCTTGATTAGTTGGGAGATTTAGTTTTGTGAGCAAACTGAATACATCACTGCAAAATACAAGATTGTCTTCCATTGAGAAAAAGTGCAGTACGTCTGACTCTCGTTTTCCATTATTGTAGTCTGAACCCAAGCGATTGTTGCATTTTGGGCGGTCTAAATCACGAACAAGATCATCTTGTTTATTCAATCATGTTTATTCAAATGGAAACAGAAATCCTTTATGCATCCTTTTAATCATTTTAAAAATAATTACTATGTTCTTTTACTGCCCTACCAATGGCGAAGATGCCACTTTAACAGTAATCTTATGCTTAGTTATAACTTGATTTCACTATTTCTTTACAGCTGCCCATAATTTACATTGTTATCTCCTATTCATCTTCTATCAATGAACAATGCATAATAGCCACTTTTCCAACGTGCTCAAAGCAAATCTTGCCGCCACTTAACTCTGTTTGTACAAGAACAACCGTACAAATATTAATTATATAATAGTTGTATTTTATATACAGCTAATCGGAAAATCGTGATCTCCCATCGTATTGTTTGTAGATCATAAATTACAAAGAAACATTTGCTGCATCCGTGCTGATATGATGCAGAAGGATGTTCGGCTTTTCAATCATTTGTTTCAATTATAACCCAACCAGCTCGTTGTGCTCGTTCGTTCTTTAATTAAAGCATTGCAGGATCCTGGGTGTATTTACAAAGAATAAAACATCATCAACCAAGTTTTTTGCGTAGTGTTGCATCAATATCTTTTCCCGCGTTATTGTCTTGAGAAAATATGCAAAATGTAGCTCTCTGTCATCACTACCTAGATTTCTCCCGACGGAATTAAGCAATCCTGACGATGGCATATTCTATATTAAACCTTTAAAGATTTATTTTGGGTTAAACTTGTGTAGTAGACAGATTATTGTCGTAATAACGTAACGTGCAGATATTTAGTGTTCTGCTTGGAGATTGTAGATTTATACACCCATATATTTTCTTTATGTTCCGCCTATCTTTCTTTCATTCAATTTGAATACAATGTATGTGTGCACCTGTTATTATTGTCAAGATTTATGTTTATGTTGGTAATCTAAGAAATATTACAGGTATTACATGATGATGTATTGATGATTTGTTTTCAACAATCTATCAACAACTGCACCGCACCTGTGATTCGACACCATTCATTCCTCAAATCGTGACCATGCATTTCTACGAAAATAAGATGTGAACCACATTTTTACACTGATGATCAAATTCACTTTAATGCAATACAAAGAACAACATATATTTTATGTAATACTCGCAGCATAATTTTTTCAATACTAATTATTGATTAACTCAGAAAGCAAGCTTGATGAATCTTCGCAGATTCTACAGATTGCGCACACATGGCTACTGTTACTTCAATTAAAACTAATGATCGTTAATTTGCGGAAAAGCTTATTTCATGCATCGGTGACATTAAGCGTCAGTTAAAAGTTCCATTAAATTTTCATTTTTCCACTGTTTCTGACGGCGATGCTCAGATAAAATCTAGAATTCTCAGATCTCGAATTGAAGAATTGGGAAACTTCGAAATTCGTCATTTAGCATTCGTGACGTTATTACATCCGATCTCTTTTGATTAGTTTTAATAATATAATTATCATTGTCCCACATGTTTCGAGCTAATTGACTCATCTTCAGGGACGCTACAACTGATATTACTCGACATTTAGCCAGTTTACTATTATGTATAAGATGTTTCTTCTAAAGTATTAAGGCTTCCATCTCATTAGAGTATCAATTTAACCTTAATTTTTTAATTTTTATTTTTATTCCATGTAATACTGCTAAATGACGATGTAATTTACGTGGGTGAATTCTGACAAAATTCCTCTACGTTAGCGTGGATGGAAATCCACACAATTATATTACCTATGTTTCTAGGATTTTCAATTGAATCAAAAAACCAACCCAGTACAAAGAGTAAACTCCGAAGGAACTCTTCGAAAATAGACACGTGTTCCGTATACTAATAAGATATTTGAATACTTTCTACCGATCCAATCTACTCCAATGTGTGGTCATCTTCAATGGCCGAGTAAATCCTATGGAAAATGTGGTTTGTGGTTTAGTAATTATGACATTTCTAGAGTTCAATTTCTCACTAATCTGTCCAGCTTTACCCTACAGCAAAAACCTGGTTTTAACGTGTAACAATGTAAATCCATCAATAAACTTGGATTTGCAACATTAAAAGATATTTTCTGCAATTCCTATTCACTCTTCACACATTTGAAGAGCAAAGTTACGACCGCGATGCGATCGTTTATCTTTTCGACATCATTGCGCTTTCAGTTCACGACCGAACCTGACCATAAATATTTAAACTCCGACTTTAACACATTACCAGCTCAATTCGGAAATACGCCTTCCATGCAAATGGCAAACGAAGAAAACGGAAACGATCGCCAGCCAATGTCAGAGGTGCGTAACGAAATTCACAATCACGCACAATTTGCGAAGGTTAATGTTAAACAAGATACCATCGGAATGAAGGAACGGTTTACGCAACATTTCCACGCTACAGCGTTCGGAAGTTAACATTGGGCGAATGCCAATTACTTGGAAGAAACGCAACGTTGAAAAAATAAAGAAAATCCTTAATTATGATTCAGATGCGTGTGTGTGGCAATTGCCACTCGGCTACGTAAGCAATTATTCATTAACTGTTATCGGCAATTTTTTTCTTAATGAATTGTTTTTCAAAATGCAAAGAGCGTGCACAAAACAATCTGTTACTCGTGACATCATTGGGAATATTGAAATAATTAGTATTTATAACCGCCTAACGCAAAGGCAATTTTAACACAATTCCATTTCTAAAAACCGCACCAAAACAATGACTTATCGCATTTGTGCTGTTGTTACTAAATTAGAAGATTTACAATCGCACTAACATATAACTTTTTTATAGTTATCGGAAATTGACACAGTTTTAGAAACGCCTATCAACTGATTCACAAAGACAAAGATAAACTATGACTCACAATGTTGTTGAACAAGTTATTCCATAATACTCATAAGAGGTTGTGATAAGAAAAATTATGATATATAACTAATAAAAAAACACTGGCGTACATCCATTTCGTGCAATTGATTGACCGCCGCTTACAATGAAGTATTGCAAGATCGGTTTTAAAATTTGATGGAACTCACAACGCCATCTTGAAGGATTTATGCTTCAATGCTAGATTCGAAAGCAGTAAATTCGATACCAATTAGGATACGATCGAAAAATCCAGGCGACAAGATAACATGAATGATTTATTTACGAATCCAAGCAATGCGTTTACAGGGAACTAAAGGATAAAAATATTTTCAATTATCTGGCGGTTCCGGTCATACCGGAAGTTGACAACAGCTTTGTTAATTTAAATTAAAATATCCAATTTTATATATGTATATAACTTTCGTATAGGTTTGTCAGTCCTAAATTTAATCGTTTCCGAGATATTGATTTTTTTCGCAAAAATTATGCAACCTCAGCAACATTTTGAAAAATGGAATTTTCATAATTAAACTTATGTGATAATGTCCATACTTCATTAGTTGAGAGATCGAATTTTTCGTAAATACACCCGGTGGGACATACTTACATACATTCTTTACAAAATTGAATTTTGAAATAAGAAAACTTCAAATGACTAAAAGTGATTTTTTTGTTATGGGATGTAGAATTAAAATTCTGGTTAAACGGTATTAGGCTTCCCTATACCTAAAATGTATCCTTTTCCGATTATTTAAGGTTTTTCGAGCTCTTGCTGCAAAAG
>JAWQRJ010002700.1:0-13090 GCA_033557515.1 Diorygopyx duplodentatus | reverse complement strand
CCTCTTTTAAATACCTAGGAGTAATCCTCCAAAGTAATGGAAGACAGGAAATGGAAATAAACACCAGAATAGAAAAGGCGACGAAAGCGTACCAAGCGATGAGACAAGCCTTCATAAGCAACCGCGAGATATCAAAAGAAACGAAGATCAAGGTGTTCAAGGCAATATACAGACCTATTCTAACTTGGATGCGAGACCTGGATTTTAGATCAAAGGGAAAAAAAGCAAAATACAAGCCACGGGGACGAGATTCCTGTGAAGCGTAAAGGGGGTGACCATCAGAGACAAAATAAGGAACACTAAAATAAGAGAAGAAGTTGGGGGCACCTGCAACGAATGAGTGAGGAGAGAACGGTCAGACAGGTGTGGGGGGCTAAGGTACATAAAAGGAAATAGAGAGGGAGACCGAGAACCACCTGGGACCAGGCAATCGAGGAGGCGTTGCGGAGAAGAGGATCGACATGGGAAGAAGCAAGAAGAACTTTAAAGAACAGAAAGGAATGGACAGAGTTTGTGCACCAGTGAACAACTAGTAACAAAGAGGAGAAGCATGGATAATCTTACTTTATTGTAGATATAATCGCAACCCGACACCTATCCGGTAAAAGGGTTTTTTGATAATATGTATTATGTATAAATTTTCACTTTGATAACCTTTCATCACCGCTTCTGAATTCTTCTTTACTTTTACCATTTTGGACTAAAACATTATTCTCAATCCTTTTTCTTCCAGTCTTTTTCTCCTTCCCGTATTGATCTAATACCCTTATCCCTCGATTTACACGGTAGATAGGTTCCTGAGAAAAACGTGTAAAGAAATTGTAACTTTTTGAATGTAAAACCATGTAAATCGAAAAGTATGCAAGAAATGCATAATTTCTTTTATTAATTATGAATTTTTTAAGGTACATAAATCAAACAAAAATATTGAAAACCAAAAAATATATTCTTTTATTAATTAAATACAAAGTACAAAGGAACAAAACTTATACTAATAATAACTAAACTAACAATAATTAAACTTAAAAAAATAGTTAAACTTAAACTAATAATTAAGGGTTGATGGCAGTTATCATCATTTATCACTATCATTAATCTTCATCTCTTCTTCGTGATTGGTTCGAGGACACTTTCATCAGTCGAAATTATTTCTGCCAATTCGATGTTTGAAGTAGAAACATTTACACCCCGAGGAGATTTGGTAATGAAATCCGTTATTAACATTTGCTTCTGATTTCTTGTTAGATCTTTATAGACCTCATCATATTGAGCCAAGCAGTGATTAATATCACATTGCCATCGAAGAGCCCGTTCAACACTTGAGTCATTTTGTACAAAATGATTACTCAATTTTCTTCCCAATTCGAGTCCTTTGCGGATGATTTTTGCTCTAAATGCAACTGATTCAAATTCTCCTTCATCAGGATCATTGTCACAATCACTAGTTTCATCAACCATGTTAATTAAATCATCTTCACTTTGTTCTTTATCAGCCACTAGATCTGCAATATCTCCTTCAGTAAAATCGTCGAAACCTTCTTCACCCAATGAATGCGCCGATTGCATTATCTGAGAATATTCATCCTTTAATAGTGAAGTAGAAACTACATTTGGCCACAATTTCTTCCAACAGCCATTGAGCATTGATTTCTGAATCGCGATATATGATAAAGCAATATGCTTAACACATTCTAAGATTGTAAAAAAATTCCAAGCATTAAAAACTGTTAAATATTCGTTATTTTCCATTTGTTCTAAAATGTGCGTGAAGGCTCGTTTTATGTGCAGAGCCTTAAAAGTCGAAATTATCCCCTGATCTAATGGCTGTAATAATGAAGTCGTATTCTTTGGTAAAAATATAACTTGGACATTCTCATGCTGTAGATCTTTAAAAGGCAGTCCCTTTTCATTTAAATAGTTTTTAGCATCTGGGATAAACCATTCATTAAACATTGCGGCAGTAACCAACGGTTTCTTATTGGCCCTCCAATAAATAGGAAGATGATTGATATTTATTCCAATGGTTTCATAATGTGATGTCCTGAAACGTTGCTACAGAAAAGAATTGTTATGCGATCTTTTGCTGCTTTATGACCGCTAGCTGATTTATAAATTTTAGACAATAAGGTCCTCTCTCGCATTTTTTTCCAAAATAATCCTGGTGCATTAGCATTGAAACTCTGATCAGGAGTATATGAATTGCTGGCAACAATTTCAGCAAATTGTGTTGGATATTCTTGCGCTGCATCTACATCGCCAGATGTCAGTTCACCTTTTAATTTTACAGTATGTAAAGAGTGTCTTGATTAGAATCTTTCGAACCAACCATGACTTGCTGTGAAAGTCTGCGTCTTTTCAGATAAAGAAGAGGATGGTAACTGCTCTTTAATTTTTTTTGTAAAACTCAAAGCTTTATTTGTAATAGCGTTGGCATCAATTGGCATCCGTTTTTGTGTTTAGCCCTGTACCCAAATCATTAATACCTTCTCCATGTCTTCCATTGCAATATCTCTGACATGAAGCAGTGCAATATCCCTTTCTAATTGCGTTTTCGTTTTTCTTATGGTGCTTATTGTAGCTTCATTCATGTTATATAATCTACCAACATCTATTACTCTCTCTCCATTTCGTAAACGATCCAAAATTTTTATTTTGGTTGCGAAATATAACATTTCTTTTTACTTCTTCCTTATTTTTAATTTCTTTCCACATAATAAGGCTACAAATATTACTCAAGATATAAAATATGTAATTAAAAATAATGTAATCGTTTGTTACTTACGAATATGAAAAATTTTCTTGTTAAAAACGATGTGCAATGAGTGCATATGGTTGAATCCCCTATATCGTTGCTAATGTGTAACACATAATAATAATACTATACTACATTATAGTAATACTATACGTTATCCTTAACAATCATCAACTAATACAACTATTTACTGTGATGACCAATTTTCTGAGTTACTGGTTTATTTTTTATGCATAGATTTGCAACGATCAAAGGAAACCTACAACAATCAGTTTACTTGTCATGCTGGGACAACATATGAAGTCATAACCGTATATAATGATCCAAACACTTTTTTAAGTTGTGGTGAAGATGGTACTGTGCGTTGGTTTGATTTGAGGACAAAGTCGAGGTAATAATTTACCATATTTTCACAACTACATAATTTTCGGGATTGTCCGAGTGTTATCTTTCCAATAGTAACTTGTAAGAAACATAAAGACACTTTCACTTGCAGCTGCAAGAAATTGGGATGTAAAGAAGACACCTTACTTTCACACCATTGTGCAGTCACTGCCTTAGATATAAACCCAATGATGTCGCATCACTTAGCAGTAGGTTGTTCCGATTCAACTGTTAGATTATACGATAGACGATATTTAAATACTTCAGGTTTGTTTTGATATTAATGTGTTAAAACTTTAAATTTACATTTTAATTGATCACCATAGGTTTGAATAATATGAAGCCATTTGCTACGCTTGTTGCTCCAAACTTAGAAGATAAACCATACCGTATAACGTCCCTGAATTATAGTGCGGACGGCCGTGATATGCTAGTCAGTTACTCCTGTGATCACTTATATCTATTTGGACTGAAAGATGTTCATTGTACCGTCCTCAAAAAAGGATCAAGAATCGGCGGCAAATTGAAAAACGCTGGAAAAAGGGAATGGAAGTCTCCGCCTCCTGTTAGGAGATTACGATTACGAGGAGATTGGTCCGATACAGGCCCTGATGCTCGACCGGAACGGGAAAATACTAATAATACGTGTAAGATATTGTTACTAAGTCACTTAATAGTAAAGTAGAAGCCATTTCATCATGTGCTTACTTTTATGCTATGTACAGTTTAAAAATATTTTACTTACTGTACATTTCATTATTGCAGCAGGAATAAGTCAGGCTCGTCCACAGTTGCACGGCAGCTTAATGCAGAGGATGACCCGTGTGCTATCTCACATGCTAAACGATCCAATGACTAGAGCAGCGTTAAATGCTGGGGGAGACAGTGGAGTAGATCCAGAAAATGAAAATAATCGTGACGTGGCTAACGAAGAAGAAGTTACCATCTCCGAAGGTAATGAAGCCGTAACCGTCGAGGATGTTATGGTACTTGGAACGGTAGATGCTACGGTGCAAAATGCAGACTGTGATACGAACTCATCTGGCACGAGCTTATCGCCTCAGCCGTCTAGCTCGCAAACAACTAGAAGCGAGGCAATGGAAACCGAAGATGCGGAGGATGAAGAAGAAGGCGACAGGCCGATTGACACTAGTCCGAAAAGTTCATCGCATGATGTGAAAGAGTGAGTATTTGAGAACATTACAGACCTTAACATTATTAATTACGATTTGATTGTGCTTCGCTAATTAATCAGATTTATGATTTTTATCCTGTGTATTGTTGCCCATCTTTCCAGTTTTGAATGACCACACAATAAAAGCATGGGTTTCCTCTTACACTTTCTGTGTTTGTGTTTTCACGAAAACTCTTGGATGACTTGAGAACAATCTGATTACATCAATTTGATGTGAGATCTTAACATTGATTGTTGCAGTCTTTAAATTTCTACCTGCTAATTTACAATTTTACCCAAATTATTAATAAATATAACACATTTTTGCATTAACAGTAGGAATAAGCTGTTTGACTATGTCTCAAAATATCACAGGATAAAAATTGCTGTTCACGACTTACGAAAGCATAAGCTTAGTAACTTGATTCGCTTGTATGGGGATTGCGGCTGTGGTGTAGCGAAAAAAAAAAACTAGAGCACATTTCTTTCTACATTGTAGTCAAAAAAAAGTCCAATCCACGTCGTCAAATCAGACAAGTCATACAGTTGATCCTTCAACAATTAATACTTCAATAATAACTAGGCATCTAAGACAACGTCTGTCTGTCCTACGTAGCTTGCGGCAAGGCTACATTGAACAGCACGGTTCTGAGCCGTCAGTGAGTCTCCGTTACTTTGATCAGAGCACGTCCAGTTCAACAATCAGTCTTAATGCTGGTAACATTATTTACAACGAGTCGCCTACTGCTTCAACCAATAGTAAAGAGATGGTAAGTATTAAAACCAAAGCATAGTTTAAAAACCACCATGTTTTCCTGCACAGTATGCCAGTTGTGATCATTTTTATTGGCATTCTATGCTTTTCCTACACTAGAATTACAAGTGCTGTCAGTTTATTATGGATTCTTGGAAGAAAGCGTGTGGACATGGGATATCATCCCAATCATTCTCAAAATTTCAAAATCATACTCAAGATCTACAAAAGTCACACAATGTTTTTAAAAATATGAAGAAAAAAGTGCGTGTGTGTATCAGAAATAAAGTTGACCATTTCGAGTATGAATATTATTTTACTTTATATTTAAAAAATCCTAAGCAAGTGACCTATCGCTTTTTGCAACACATCCCTTATACCCTTCCAAAATTTAATTTTGTCACGTCACTGAATAGAACCGGCGAATTTGCCACAAGTGTATCAAACATGGCAAAAAACAGTTGTCAGCTAAATGAATTTTATGTCTGAAATAATTGAAATTTGGATTCTCTAATTTGATTGGTTTGTGCAATTGAGCATTCAATATCTATTCCGGTAGCTGTGATTGTGTTCTGTCAGTGTTTATAGGGAAAGAAAAATCTAACTATTTTATTATTGAAATGTTATTGGAAATCTACTACACAGCATTGTTGTACCTATATGGTGTTCTTTCGAAAAACATTTATTGTAATATCTTTGACTGAATTATTAACCATAGGTGAAAATTATAATGATAAATTTTAAGATTGGTACTAGCAAACAAAGAATAATTAACCAAAAACAGCAAATAGGCATAGTCAAGCATTCCAAGCCATAATTTTCGCAATGAAAATTTCAAAATCTATTGAAAATTTTATTTGGTTAAAAAACAAATCGGCAATCAAAAATTATCAATACTAAAAGAATTAAAAGGTGTTAATGACGCCAATAGAGAAATTTTTGTCAAAACAATTGAAAAATGAACTCTGAAAACATGATCCACGATAGATTTTGATCTGTTTTCGGCTTACTTCGTAGAACTTTTGCATATTTGTTGTAATGATAGAAGATTAACAATCTACATACACTTTTTTATTTCCTTACACTTGTTACAATATCATTCTCAAAATATAAATGACAATATAAACATGTTGTTGTCATGGTGTATTATAGTTGTCTCCTAGGTGGGCTTCAGAAACCTTGATCTCATTCAGTACATCCAGCAGCGAGGAATTTATAAAATCAATCTGTTCATTCATTAGACATACTCTGTTTTTGTGTTTGGAAATTTTGTTCATACATGTTCTTTGTATCTAATATCGAAATTTTTAAGTGTCTGTCCAATATACACACAGCTAAAATTGAACAATTTAGTTTGTATACACACATACACACAAGATTTCATAATATCGTGTATTTTGTCTTTATGATCTTTATCATTTGGGTTATTTCCAAATGTCGTTTTACATTTGTTTGTTTTATTAAGTATGTTTGCTATTTTGTCAGATTTGATTCCAAAATATGCAATAGAAACATATTTAGTATCATTCTCCTTGGCTTTCCGGTGGTCACCGCGTCGGTGAAGAAACTCTCCGTTGACGTTTCGCCGTTCATTGCAGACGGCATCTTCAGAACTAACTCCGACGCGGCAACTACCAGAAAGCCAAGAAAATTGAACACCGGCCACAAAAGCCTACAACAACGTTTATATTTAGTATCTTTATTTGTATTGTACGATAAATTTGTTTTGTACGTTAATTATGTTTAAATCCAAAAAATTAATACATCTGTTTTGTTCTGTTTCTAATGTGAACCGGATGTTGAGGTGTACATTATTAATGAGAACTAGAAACTCAGTTATTAACTCAAATGAACAATTAAAACATGCTAAAATGTCATCGAAGCAAATCCAAAATGCAATGATTAGATCTATCCAAAATCTTTTTGGATAGATCTAATTCAAAAGGTCGGTCTTCTAAGTTATCCATAGAAATGTGTGCGAAAAGTGGAGAAATTGGACTTCCCATCGTTAAACCATCTTTTTGTAAATAAATTTTGTTATTGAATGTGAAATAATTTTGATTGACATAAAGATCAAATAATTGAATTAATTCTAATCTTTTTACCAACCTTATATTGTAATTAATGAAAACAGTGTTTAATAATGGAATAAATTCTGATTGCGATATTTTTGAAAACATATTTGTAACATCAAAACTAAATAGTTTCCAGTTTGGCGGTAAGTGTACGTTTGTTAGTTTATTTACTAACTTGAAAGAATTTTATCAGAGTATTTAGGTTTGTATTGTATTGATATAGTATTGATATACATATTTATGTAGCTTAATTTCTTTGCTAGGATGTGATTAGGAACACGAATGTAAGAAACGACTGGTCTTATGGCAGGGATGTTTGGTTTGTGTGTTTTAATTAAACCATATAGTTTAGGTGCTTATTAAAGCAGATATTACAGTTTTCAAAGTTTTGTTTAACTTCTTATCAAAATTTTGTTGTAAAAGAATTAGAATTTTAAAATTCTCTTTCTCTGAATGAAATAGTAGGACCTTGCTTGAATAAGTATCGTTTGGAAAAATGACCAAGAAGTTAGCTTTACCTGTTTTAACAGATATTAGATTGCATTGAGTTATTTTTTGTTTCATCTATTTTAAATGTGAAATGTTAGAAATGTTGTATTTTTGTGGCATCATTTGTCTTTCCTTAAAGATATGTTTTCCAATAAATTACACATTTGATGTTTTGCGTAATCTCTTTAACTTTGTTGGCAAATTTTGGGAAAGGACTAAATTTAAAACCTTGGTTAAATATTTGTGTTTCTCGGTTATTATATTGGATGTCTGACTAATTTACAAATCATGGATAAGTGGAAGTTTCCTTGTGTTGTGTATTTTTTGTATTTAATGTGGCTGACAGTTTATCTAATGTCATTATCGAAAATGTCAAATTCAATGCAGTGTCAAGTGTAAGTTCTGTGTGAAGATGTTTATACAGGTGTCTACCGTACACCATCCATTAGAAATATTTGGGGAACGGATAAATCTCGAAGTCTGAAAATTTGGATATCAGGAAGGGAACTAAAAGATAAAAATATTTTCAATCAGCTGGTGGTGCCGGTTATAGCGGAAGTTGACAACAGCTTTGTTAATTTAAATGGAATGACCCCAATTGTAATTTTTTCCTTAATCTACATTCAGTTTTCAACAACTTTTGTAATACATTTGCCAGGCCTAAAGCTCGTTTTCGTGATATTGAATTTTTTTGCAAAAATTATGCAATCACAGCAACATTTTCAAAAATGGAATTTTCTTAATTAGATTTATGCGATAATGTTCATAACAATTAGTTGAGACATCGAACTTTTCAGAAATACACCCGGAGGGACATTCTTACAAAATTGAATTTAGAAATAAGAAAATTTTAAAGGACAAAAAGTAATTTTTTTTAAATGGCACTTAAAATATTTTTATCTTATCAAATGTAGAATTAAAATCCTCATTAAATGGTATTGGGTTTCACTATACCTAAAATGTATCCTTTTCCAATGATTTAATGTTTTTCGAGCTCTTACTGCAAAAGCGATCCTTTGATACATTCATTTGTTGTAAATTGTGTTCCCTACAAATTAGTTATCAATTTTGACGTTTATGTAACTTAGGTTGGTTGCGAAAAATTAATGCAGGGATCATTTGGAAATCGAGTTATCAAGATATTTCACATGTTTAGTTCTTGACAATGTTGAAAGCAACTGGACCAATACAAAAAGCTAAACCAGTCACGAATGACGAGAATACTATCATTATGGTTTTACCTTATTTCCGTGCTAATCCAAATGCCACCGTAGCTGATTTGGACATATCTCGTTGCTCAATGCAGAAGATTTTAAGGAAAAACGGATTTCATCCATTTAAATTTACAGCAACTGCAGCAATGCATCCACAAAACGCAAGGCAAAGACAAGAATTCTATGAGACGGTTCTAGTCCGCACAAGAGAAACCAAAATTTTTGGAAAAAATTATTTGAACGTACAAAGCGAAATTTTCTAAAGAGGGGATTATTAATCGTCGAATTCTTCCCTTTGGGCAGAAATAGGTTGAAACTGAATAAATTTAGTTTCAACCTATTTTGTTTGTTGTACAACAACCAATGTAGATGTTTTATTTACGACCACATTTTAAATGGGACAAGATATTTGGAAATCCTAAGAGCCGTGGTGGCAGACTTCTTAGAGACATTAACATTAAATGAACTACAATTGTGTTGGTACCAATTAGATGCAACCCCGGCACTGCACTCTCATGTGACTCTTGAATTGATAAATGACTTCGAAGACAGATGGTTTCGAAGATTGGGTGGGTCCATGGAATTGGCCTGCAAGATCGCCAGACCTCACTCCGATGGATTTTTATCTATGAAGTCACATCAAAAGCAATGTGTGTTATGCCCCGGTGAACTTCCGAGAAGAATTGGAAAATCGAATTTGAGGAGCTTTTGATGCATTAGATCCGATTCAAATTCGAAATGTCAGTGGAGTCCCATCAAGAATTCTGATTTGTTTGGAAAGAAATGGAGAACAATTTGAACATTTTCTTTAGTAATTTATGTCTTAGATTACCCATAAAAATAATCCAAAACCATAACTACATTATTTTGTAAAGAATGTACGTAAGAATGTCCCGCCGGGTGTATTTCTGAAAAGTTCAATGTCTCAACTAATGGTTACTGAAGTATGGACACTATCGCATAAGTCGAATTATGAAAGTTCGATTTTTCAAAATGTTACTGCGGTTGCATAATTTTTGTGAAAAAATTCAATACCTCAAAACAATTAAGTTTAGGTCTGGCAAACGTATTACGATAGTTGTTGAAAATTAAATGTGGATTATAAAAAAAAATTAAAATTGGGGTCATTCCATTTAAATTAACAAAGCTGTTGTCTACTTCCTGTATAACCGAAACCACCAACTTATTGAAAATATTTTTAGGTTTTAGTTCTTTTCCTACCATATTCAAATCCAAATTTTCAGACTTCTAGCTTTATCCGTTCCTCGTATATTTCTAATGGACGGTCAAACTAAATATGTTTCTATTGCATATTTTGAAAACAAATTTGAAAAAATAGCAAACATATTTAATGAAACAAGAAAAGACACTATACCAAACACATGATATGACCAAAAGACCGATAAGACAAATTTTAATAACCACCACAATCAAGTAGATAATTTGACAGTAAGTAATTAATATGAATTTATATACAATTTGAAAAAATAAGACAAGTAACCTTAAGAAAGTTAGATTAGATAAGTTCGATTTTAATTTTATAATTTATTTCAATTTAATTTTAACTACACTCACAATAACTAAAAATAAAAATGATTTGTAGATACCCCTGAAAATGGCAATAAAAACTTGCCGAAACATGTAGGGTTGAAGAGAAAAATAAAGCAATCAGAAGAGTACATTTCTTCATTACTACCTAACAATTTTTAAAAAAAACCTGATTGAAATGGATCCAACAATGAACAATTTAATTTATAAAGCATTCTTCCTTGCTTTTTTTCGAGCGAATGTGTCTATGTACGGCATCCTTGAGTCAGCCCTTCCCTCGATGGTGAGCAGGGCTAATGATGTAAATCTGTCATGGCTGCTTGAAGATCTTAAATAGTTCTTCACACGACAAAGGATGGAGAAGGATCCTCTTCTGTGCAGTTTGTGGCAGGAGCACTAGGAACCATTCTTAAGGCAATATCAATATTCGGATAGAAGTCAACTGGGTCATGCTGGGTTTTCCTTTGTCAGTATTTGAAACCAAAAAGGATTTCAAATGTAAACACTCATCTACAACAACAGACTCAAGATCTTCATGATACAAACTCAATAGTTCTCTTGCATGTTTGGCGATTTCTGAGGCTTGCAGTTCTTTAATAACCTCGAAAAATCCAAACCTGTTATCATGTTATGGAGCTGAGTTTATTTATTTCCATTAGCAATTTCATTTAAATTTTCCAAAATGCCTTCTGTTTTCATTTACAACTTGGCAGGCATCGTGATAAGCAGACCATCGAGAATTCTACTGTATTTAAAATGGGAAAAAGGAAATTAGTTTTTGACAAAAACTAATATTTTCATGATATCAATTTTCCGTGATATGCTTGACACGCAGTAATTCTTAGTTACAGAAAACATGTGTAGGTTTGTATTTGATGAATATTAAATGTTTATAGGCAGGTGATGTTGATCTGGATTACGAGGAAAACGATGACGAAACTTGCGCTGAAGTACTCTACGAAGCAGAATTGAAAATGAAATACTCGGGACATCGAAATGCCAGGTGATAACCTTGCAGTCACCAAAAGTTACTCCTATTTATTTATTTTCCTTCCAGAACCATGATCAAAGAGGCTGCTTTCTGGGGTAACGATTATGTTATGTCTGGCTCAGATTGTGGCCACGTTTTCGTGTGGAATCGTCACACCGCTGAACTGCAAATGCTATTGCAAGCTGATCACCATGTAGTAAATTGTTTGCAACCTCACCCCTCCTTACCTTTGCTAGCAACAAGCGGCATTGATCACGATGTTAAACTATGGGCGCCAATTTTACAGGAACCTGTGTTCGATTCAATTGCAGCAAATAAAGTTAGTGCCGTAACAATTGTGTGCGATATATTTGTTCGGTGTACTCATTGTTTTTTATCTCTACAGCTTATGCAGAGAAATAAAATAATGCTGGAGGAGACGAGAGATACAATCACAGTGCCAGCAGCTTTTATGATACGGATGTTGGCGTGCCTAAATCAAATACGCCAAGGTGCACGCGCTAGGATGAATGCAGAAGATGATGAAAATTGTTGAAAACATTTCAAGTTAATATTGTTGTATTTTATTTTAATAATCCTTCTTATTTATGATATAGTATATTGTAAATAATAGTCTTTTGCGGATAATATATTTGTAAAAAGTGTTCATTATATTATTTAAATGGTTACATCGCTGCTTTATATAGAATTTTCTCTTTTCTAGCTCTATCTAACGAAAGTCCATTAAATCTGGTATGAGGTGAATCAAATTCGTAAATTACGGTTTCATAATGGTCTTATTGAGAACCTGCTATATCAATAAAGTCTCTACGGTTTAGATCAATGGATCTGACATTATGTAAGACTTTTACCTTCATATCCTGTAAATAAAAATAAATAAATCATATAGGCGGACTCAACATTTTAAACTTTTGGGTGCAGTTACGTACGAAGGGAAATTCTAACAAAAGGTTTCATTTTGAGTATAGTAATTGTATAGTTTCAGGAATTCCCTATTTTTAATTTTTTTAAAATGCTTTCGCCCTCCAGTTTACGGGTGGTTTAAAAATCACACCATTTGACGCGATGGGTCTCTAAGGCCAAAATATTTCTTTTTGTGCTTGTAATACACTAATGTTAAAAATTGTGAATTGATTTGTTACCCTTATCGATTTTGCACTGCTGAAATAGAAAATATTTCGCAAAAAATTGATTGAGATAAGAGTTGTGATTTATTAAACGAAGTGTTACATTTTTAACAGTCTTTGTCGAAAATAGTTGGAAGAGGGACATATATTAATATACAGTGGAGTGGATAAAAGCAAGAGAGTAGCAGCCAGAGTAGGATGCATAATACAGGCATGGTCACAGAGAGTATTAACTATAGAATTACAAAAGGAAAATAGCAACAAAATGACAATTGTGGTAATATACGGACCCTATGAGAACGAAAAAGTGGAAGTCAAGGATCAATTCTGGGAAGAATTAACATTAATAAACGAAGAGAGTAAGGGTATAAACATTTGGCTGGGAGATTTCAACGGAAGAGTGAAGAAGAGAAACATGGAGAAACAGCTCGAAATAATAGTGGAAAAAGATTATTAGAATTCAGCCAACTTAACAACCTAATAGTAACAAATACTTTCTTTGATCATAAAGAAATACATAAATACACAAGAGAGGAACAATCAAGGAATAAGAAATCAATAATATTATATATTGGTGGAAAG
>JAWQRJ010002699.1:0-13090 GCA_033557515.1 Diorygopyx duplodentatus | reverse complement strand
TTAAAGAATTATTTTGTTTTATGTTAACGTTTTGGTCTAAAACAGTAGAATTTTGATGTGTACTCATAAAAAATGAACGGTATTTTCATTATCTTTTCATTCGTTTTTAATTTCAATGTTTTTATAACTTTGATTAGTGAAATTTCTATTATTGCCTTTATTTTATGATTTGTTCTGCCCATTTTTGTCAAAAGTTGTATTATCTTTATTTATTAAAGCTGTTGCTTGGTTATAGTTTGGTTTATTTTCTTGATTTTGATTTTATTTAAAACATGACGTTGAGGGGTCCGAAATTTCATCGTATTTTTTTAATAAAGTTGCAAAATCTTGAACATTTGATATATGTAGTTTGAAGTATACTGGTCTTTGAATTTCCATGTCAAAATGTTTTCAATTATATGTATATGAAATATAGCCTTTTTATGGTATTGGTGGTTCTGTATTCTTTAATAAGATATTTTTTTTGAAAAATATGTCTGCCTTAACATTCCGTTATTAATGTATTTTCCCGTAAATAAGTTTTCCCTCAATTTGGCATGATCTTCTTCGAACCAATACTTATTTAAAAAGAGTGTTTTGAAAGTATTGGAATCTGTGTAACAATTTTGAATTACATTATACCAAATTGCAGCTTCTCCTAAACAAGATGATCTTATTATATTTGATATTGTTTTAAAAAAATTTCAATGTTTTCAAATTTTCTTTCTTAGTATAAAAGCGGATATCTTGATGAAAGGCCTTCCCAATTTGAAAATCCACTTAGGTTTTGGTTCTCTTTGGATTTGGTTATTCGGTTAAGTGTTTCCATCAATCAGATTTTTTGCGTTAAAAAAATGGCCTACACGCCAAAAACCAACGATTGGGCCGCTAAAAAAATATGCAACGTTCTTATCTCAGAGAACTCTAGAAACATTATACGTATAGTACATATTTTCTTTGTTATCTTGTTTATGATCTCCATCAGGTTCAAGTTATACAGTATACTTCTTAATCAGTACCGGGAACTTTACTGGTTTATGATCTGGGACTTTCGCTACTCCGAAGTGAGAAAAGTCCCACAATACTGGTGACGTAATACATTTTATGTAAGTTTGTGTATATAAATATCGACCTCCACTGCAAAATAACACAATAACAACGAAATCATGAATAAGTTCGCTTCATTCTTACTATTTTTCTTAATAGTAAATGCAGCATTGGCTTTACAAGCCCCTGCAATCGATATTAACGAAGAAGGTAAGAATAAAAGAAACCTTATATCCTAAAAACTGGCTAATAATCTAAAAAATGTATTTAGGGGTAATTAGAGCTAGAAGAAGTACTCCAACTTTCTGCTGGTCCTGTAATGAAAGATGTACCACACTAAAGAAGATCCCTATATGTAACTCACAGAAAGGCACTTGCGATTGTGTGGATAATATTTAATTATAAATATGAAAGATAATTTGTACTAGCATCGATAAATTTGTAACGAATGTGGCGATTCATATTAATAAATACTAAACCATAAATAAATCATGTCTATTTATATCTAAATCCTTTCCTAATTAACCATTAGTACCTAAAATGAGATTATAAAAATTAGAGAAATTAGTTAACATCAAATCGAAGAGAACCAATAACCAGGTTTACAAAATAGCAGCTATCCCTAACCCAGTGTGTACTTTCTCTAAAAACAGTATCATAAGCCATAAGCATCAATAAGGCCAACAAAGTCTTCAGTTTTTGGATGTGATTTTTTCAATTTGATTACAATACACCAGTACAAATTACGGTTGTCCTTCAAAAACTTGTTGCCGAGGGGTTGCAATCCATAAAAACTAGTCCTTGCCAAATTGGATGCTTAGACCTAAACTGCAAAAATGAAAGATTTATTTTTTGCATTACAAAATTAAATAATTATATAATCTATAGGTAGTCAACCTGTATCCTGTATCTATAATGTGATCCGCTGCAGAAATGTGGCAGGGATTAGCTTAAAATGGTTCCAATTTGTTGATTGGAACAATTCTGTCGGAACCTATGGATAAAGTTCGAACAAAAATTATTTACTCACGTCTCTCTAAAGTAAAATACCAAATGTTTAAAAAATAAATGTTTCAATTGAAATGACTTAATAAGTATTTTAAATAGATATTAACACAAACAGCCTATTAGTGTTAGGGATTGGGGGACTTGGTTAAAGAAAGAGAAATGTTGTTATAATAATTACATCAATATTGGTTGCGTATACCCAAAAAAGATAGTCAATTTTGTGATTAACCTTAACCTTTAATTAAAATCTCAAAATTAACTTCAACAAAATTTTACGTTTATTTTATACGTTATGTATGTTATGATTTAAACTAGACGTGTTTATCAAGTTTTGATAAGTAGTCTTTCGCTTATTGTTATCACATACCTTCGTTTTGCCCTCTAACTATACATAATTAAGACATCTAGTTACATAATAATATTTATTTATGCACTGTGTCTGATTTTTCATTGTACAGCTAATGTCCGCTTTCAAACAGTAATTTAGAAACAACACTTCTTATCATACGTTTATACTAAATTTAACGCAAACAAAGTTAAGATTATCACATTGCTATTTTATAAAGCTATAAAACAAATACGTAAATTCCAGTAATTATCTAGTTTACGGACTTACCAGGCCTTAAGTAAATAACGTAATTCCCCATGTCAGCGTGTCAGTAACTTCTTTCTTTCTTTCTGTGGGAATATAAATAGTCTCAAGAGTGTTCTGGAAATACATTCAATTGAAAGGTCTTAAGAACGACATACATTGTTCCCATAAAAAAAAAGCAATGGCAAGATTTGTTATTTTTGCTTTAGTTATCACTTTCTGTTTGGCATCAACTCTAGCCTCTCCAGTGCTAATTAGTGAAGCAAAGTCAGGAGGTATGTAATTCGATTTCTTAATATTTAAATAGTCTAATTTTAAGAATTTATTTCATTTCAGGGAGTGTTATACGACAAAAACGAGTTACCTGTGATGTACTGAGTGTTCACGTTAAAGGATTTGCTGTGAATCACTCTGCCTGTGCCATTCATTGTTTGGTGCTTGGTAAAAGTGGCGGTGCTTGCAAGAATGGAGTTTGTATCTGTAGAAAATAGTTTTGTTTTTAAATAAGTAGTGTATAGTTAACTTATTAATTTCGTCGTAATATTTCTCGAAATAAAGTATTTTATGGATACATACCTACTCTTCTTTGTGACATGTGTAATAAAAAGAAGTGGACCGTAAGCCGTAAGTGACAGTGCATAATTGGAAGATTTTGATCTGATCATGTGGAAATGTTCTCCAGAAAATTTACCGAAGTGGCCAATCATCAGAGTACACGAAAATGTGTCTATACATTTTTTTTATGTCTGAAGCGAAGACAAATTGATGACGTCGTCAACGAAGTTATACACCAGCTAAGTCACTTTGAACTGATTTCGCGACTAACTTCATGATGAAGGAGAAAAATTAACGTAATGGTACAGAATTAATTTCGGAAACTTCCTTCGTATATCTAACGTTAGATATTCTGACATAAATGAACAATGTTGATCTTTTAGTTCGAGATTTTTATCAAATTTCTTCTCCATACAACTTACTATCTGAGCAGCTGGCGAATAAGAGTCACCAAAATTGTCTGCCGCCTTTTTGGTGCACTTTTTGCCTAAAGTAAGGCAATCTAAGCCAAAAGCCAGTTTGCTCGTATTGACACCATTTATTTCAAAACTGAGCACATCACAAGTTAGCCCCTTCTGTCTAATAATAAAAAATGAAAATGAAAATGCATTACTTTCTTCGTATAATCCTACAATTTTGTCATTATAGTTTCCTTATTTAGTTTAAGTCTACATTGTTCGATCTTTTATAATTCAAGTTATCGGAAATGAACTAAATTATTACACAGTGTTATGTTAGCGATATGTTATATTTTAATATTTGTAAATACCAAAGATCTGAATACCAAAGAAGAAGTTTTTTTGACGTTTTTTTCAATTTAGGGGTTAAACCATCCACTAGAGGAGAGGAATATTCGAGTCTACGTCATTCAAGAGTATGTATAAAAAATTTAAGGCTTTATAAAGTGTTTCCACCAAAACGATTGTATAGCGCTAAAAAAATGGGCTACACCCCCGAAAACCTCAAAGATCCTCATAAATCTCTTTTTACAGCGTTTTTACAACTTCAATTTTTTTATCATTTTCAAAATGAAAGTTTGAATGATCATAATTAAATAATACATCAACATAAACACTACCAATAATTTATTGCTTGCTTTTGTATGCATATACAATCAAACACCAAACTAAACAATGTATTTAATTATTACAAATGCAGACACCATCGTGACAAGATCCGCCCTTTTTGCCTAAAGTAAGGCAATGTGAGCCACAAGCCAGTTTGCTCGTACTGACACCATTTATTTCAAAACTGAGCACATCACAAGTTATCCTCTTCTGTCTAATAATACCCACGTCTAGAATGAAATTTCTTTTAATTTCATTAGTCATTTATAAATAACATGCCAACGCATTACCTTCTTCAACTTCCGGTAGAGAATTGCTCAAAACTATAGACCAGCATAATGCCACAACCAACACAATTGCTTCAAACTTTGCCATTTTTCCAAACATCAACTCTTGTATATGTTAACACTAGGGTACAATTTGTTGCTTACGAACTGAGATGCCAGAAGTATTTATATCGATAATATCAGAGTAGGCAGGAGATTTACTCTGCGTGGGAAAATCCAGTTTTATTAACAACAATTCTTCGAAAGACGTTTAAATATAAACATCGTATATTAAGTATACAATAGCGACCAATATGTACAAATTTGCAACAAACATAATAAATCAGTTCTTTTTTATAACTAAAACAAACACATTTTGGAATACTTTTAAGGAGTAAGGGTGCATTTTAGACGTTGAGTACTAAACTATTTCTATATTCCTAAAACAATAATTTAGTACAAAAAACCGCTATAATCACACTTTTATTTTAAGCTACGTATAAGTAAGATTACCATGTTCGTAATTAATAATACGCTCGTATTATATAAACTCCAATGAATTATCTCCTTTGTGGATTTGCGCAAGCAACAACCTCAGTTAAAACCTGTCAGGAATAACAGATAACACAGATTTCGATTAAAACTTGAAAACAATAGCCACAATGGAAAGAAGTTGTTATCATTTTTCGTTTGGCAGAATCTCTACACTCTACAGCTGCGGAACCGAATCTAGAAGGTATACTATTTTCATTTTCCTATGTTTTAAAATTAAATTTAAATTGAATCATTTATTTATATAATCTTTCAGATGGTGTAAACCGCGAAGAAGATGTTACGACTGAAGTACAGAGTGGATTAACATTTATTGTATGCGTCTGTCGTAAATAGCTTTCAACGACGGTCATTTTTAGTTTATTAAATTTGCTGGAATATTTTTCAAAATAAAATATTTTCTTTATGCACTAAACTGAAGTGAAAATTGGCATATAAATATTTGGTTATAAAATAGATACTTGGAGCAAAATACTTCAAAACAAGTGTTCTTTACACATTTTCGTTTGAAATTCAGCAAGTATTATGAGTCTTACAGGCAAAGTGTATCCACCAAATCACAACTGTTTTGACGAAAATATATTTTAGCTATATTTTCCAATGAACATTTCTGAAAACTACCTATGACCTAACATTGATTGAACATCATTTATTAGAAAAGAAAACAACTTCAATGTACTGTTAATAATGTAATGCTATTTTTAATTACGTACAACACAACTCGATTTTAAAGCTGTATTATTTTACACAATTCATCGAATAATTTCTTGAGTAATAAAAACTGTATGGTTTCATGCAATCAATTACATGTGTTAAAAATTGTCTCTGTTCTGAAAACAGAACTTATTTAATTTTAAAAACCATTTCAAATTCAAATTTATCTCCGCGTATTCGTATCTTCAACAGCTACTTTAATAGTGCAACCCACGTCTCACAAGCAAATACCAAAAAGTACGTATTATCTACTAACAGAGGAAAAAACATATCTGCACATATGAAAGAAGTTTTCTATGAAAAGCTATAATTTGGGCTGATTCCTAAATATGATTTGAAAAGTATATTTAGGATTGTTTTCTGTGAGAGGGAAACGCAACAAACATAAAGAAACATCCAAAAATCGTAGAATGGTCCTGTTAGCAGATAAACAGATCAAATTCACCACGACTCCGTGGAAAAGGATTTAAAATATATACAGTTTATACAATTTCTAGAGATAAAAGATACATGTACATGATCAAAAACAAAAATATCGAGAAAGAACCATAAAGAAAATCAGAAGTCAGAAGTCAGATTCTGACCATTTTGTGGTTGTAATGAGAATATACTTACTACAACAACCACCAAATGTATCTGAAAACAAAATTAAGAATAACCAAGAAAAAAAATTAAAAAACATGGATTTTCTTATGATGATAAACTCCATGTCGGAAAGAATAAAAAGAAAATGTAAAGCTACGAAGGAGAAACAAATATATTATAATGAACGTATGCCGAAGAACAGACGAAAAATGTGAGGAAGTACTCAGTGAGAAAAGGAGGAAGTACAATGAAAAATTCTACAAGGGATAGAAGAAGTTTACCGGACTAAGTTCTTTGGGGAAGTTCTTCTTTTTGTGCGTTACACGTAGTTTCTTGAGTAACACGGGATCGAAAATGTTAAACGTTTCATTTTGTGTATTTTTTTGTTTTGAACAGGTTTGTTTAACAGTTTCTTCTTCTTCATCAGTACTGGACGAGAAGGTTTTTGGAATTCTCAAGGCCTTTTGATGTGGACGGTACTAAACAATTCTGCCGGCATGATTTTAGTTTGCGAATATTGCGTAAAAGATGGATGTATTCTTTTTTATTTTTATGCAACCTAACTAAAAGTTATGTTTTCGTCAACGTTTAGTTTGTTCACATAGTCTTTTGCAATAGAAGGAGTTTGATCAATTAAAGTTATATTATGAACTAATATATCAGTTATTTGTTCTTTATAATGAAGTGGACAATTCAGTTCTATATCTTTAATATCAAAATTATTTAGTAAAGTGACTTCTTCTGTAGGTTTTTCTGGGTAACATTTACATTAACAGTTTTCACTAAATAGTCAGCATTGTATGATATAACCAAAAAGTTAGCACCATTTATACCGCCGCAAAATAATGTAGCTAATATTTGTAAACCAATTTCATAACTTTCTGCACGTAATTATTCCCTGCTATGTATTTACTAGATTTTGAAATAGGTTTACCATTTGCAGATGTGATTTTAATTTTATTTGCGGAAACATTTTTTGGAAAGATTTCTAAAGTTCATTCTACACATAATTCCGAACACTACCATCGTTACCACAGTTTCCTTATTTTCTTCGTCTTCATCAGTCCGTTGTTTTTGAAAAACATGGCTTATCTTGGCGATACAAACTGGTGTAGGTATAACATGTAATAATCTTACAAACATATACTTTATTACTGCAACCATTATGGGTGTCCTTTAAAATAGCAACAGTTAACATAGTTGATGCTATAAAAATGTTAATAAGAACCTTTCAAATATCTAACACCGGTGAGTCACTTGCAATACGCGAAGAAATTGAATTACATGGTGCTTTGAAAGATATTATTTTAAGAGCACAAGAAGAAGGTAAATTTGCCTTCGAACAAGAAGTTGGATTAGAATTTGAAGAACTCGCTGTATGTCATGAACCACAATTTGTTGAACCAGAAATATAAGGTCAAGAAGATATAAATTTTATAAATGAAGATAATACCTGTGACGAAGACGGAAGCCATGTAGACATGGATTACAAGGTCAAAGCTGCACACTATTAGAATACAGGGAAAACAAAAAGACGTTCTGTAGAAAGTGTACAACATCGGTTTAAAACGTCTTCAGCAACTATACAGATGGGCAGAAAGCGCAATTAAAGCCGGCAGAATATGTACTTAAGAATGAATCATTACAAATTCAAATATTCTGTTGGAAGAGGAAATATAATTCAATACATAAATCTTCGGCCATGGGCGCTACTAGCAAAAGAGTAAATTGGACATCCTATTTTCAAAGCAAGTGTTTCACGTAAAATAACCGAATTTGTTACACGATCTACCCCTACTGGCACGGAGGAATAGCGTCTGATAGGTGACAGATTTGTAAAAACAGTTAAACATAACATTAATACTTTTGGTACAGGCAATGTCCATAATGCAGATAAAAGCGGATTTAACCTCGTGTGGAAACAGTAAACACCGTCGTTCAGTCGTGACATGCAGTTACTCATAGCTGCATCATTATGACAACAATTTCTTGAAATGGTCGTTTATTATATGTTCTTTTTCTAGTGTACATTTGGACGTTTTATTACTGATACATTTGGACGTGTGCAAGAAACATTATTCCGACCAGTAAATATCTACATCTCTGCGTCGACATCAGGTAAACTAATATCCAGCCAAAACTTGGTTTACGGATATTAGTTTCAAAACTTGATTTATTTACCGAATTTACTGGATCTCAAAGTACGCTATTACTCGGAGTGGACATTGCCCATGATTTTGTCCATCAATAATTCCAATAAAGTCTTCAGTTTTTGTATGTGTTTTTTTTCAATTTGATTACATCAGTACACATTACGGTTGTCCTTCACAAACTGGTTGCCGGGTGCTTGCAATCCATAAAACTTAGTCCTTGCCAAATTGGTATGCTTAGACCCAAACTACAAAAATGAAAGATTTATTTTTTGCATTACAAAATTAAATAATTCTATAATTTTAGGTAGTCAACAGAAAGAGTTAATAAAAATCTGGATTAAAATGTTTATACTTTAAACCTGTATCCATAATGTTATCCACTGCAGAAATGTGGCGAAGATTAGCTTCCAATGTTTCCATAAAGCTCGAACAAAAAATGTTTTACTCACGACTCTCTAAAGTAAAATACCAATTGTTTAAATAAAGTATTTTAAATGGACATCAACACAAACAGCCTATTAGTGTCGATCTTAACGTAGAGGCGAGTACCGGTTGGAAAACGTTGAACACAAAATTGATTATGTTTTTTGGATGTACGCAACCAATAAAGATGTAATTAAAACAACAATTCTCCTTCTTTAACCAAGTTTTCGGAATTCTGGTTTTATTCCTTCCTCAGGGCAACACTACAAAATTGCTTCAGCTTTTTAACTTTTTTAGGTTGTGCCTATCACATGTTGAACGGTTGTAATATTTTGTAGTGTTACCCTGAGGAAGGAATAAAACTGAGATAAGAAAGAAAGATAACTGTCGTTATAATTACATTCTTATTGGTTGCGCATACCGAATAAAGATAGTCAATTTTGTGGTTAACCGTAACCTTTAATTAAAATCTCAAAATTGATTTTTCATTGTCCAGCTAATATCCACTTTCAAACAGTAATTTCGAAACAATGTTCCTTATCATACTATGTGTATGCTAAATTTAACGCAAACAAAGTTAAGATTATCCAACAATTATCCAGTTTACGGACTTACCAGGTATTAGTACTTCTTTCTTTCTTTCTGTGCGAATATAAATAGTCTCAAGAGTGTTCTGGAACTACATTCAATTGAAAGGTCTCAAGAACGATATACATTGTTCTCAAAATAAAACAACAATGGCAAGATTTGTTATTTTTGCTTTAGCTATGACTTTCTGTTTGGCAGCAATTCTAGCCACCAAAGTACCAATTAGTGAAGCAAAGTCAGAAGGTATATAATTCAATTTCTTAATGTTTAAATAATCTAATTTTAAGAATTTATTTTCTTTCAGGGAGTGTTATACGACAAAAACGACTTACCTGTGGTATAATTAGCTCCGTTTTTAATGACTCTGCCTGTGTCGCGCATTGTTTTCTGCTTAAAAAAAAGGGCGGTGCATGCAAGAAAGGAGTTTGCGTCTGTAAAAAATAGTTTTATAGTTAATTTATTAAATTCATCTGCACCGATAGTATTCATGCACGTTCTGAAGGGGAGCAAGGCGGCCAACTTACTGGCCAACCTTGTCCGACCCACTTCTGAGGAAATACCTGATGTAGCCGCGACCCGTTTGTTCTGTATCATATTTTGAGGAACGTTTCCTAACTCTAGCAATTTATTACTTAAGAAGTTTTAAGAATTTTCTATCATTTAAACGTCTGTCTGAGAAAATCGGGCCAACAAGAAAATTACCAAATATTCCACCCCAAACATTTATACTCCATCTGCATTGGTGGGAAATTTTCTGAAAAAAATATGTTTTGGTCAAAGTAATAGTACATATTATGTTTATTTATGTCTAAGTAACAGATCTGAAAAATATTTCTAAAAGCCATAAATTTGGTACGCCTCATTTTATTATATTATGTGTTTATTATTTAAGTTTTAAAGCCATTTATAACAATATTCCTTTAATTAAATGTTCTCAATTGTCATTATTCTGTAAACATTAATACAATCGATTTTCGATTTTCGTTCAAACGCTTTTCAAACACTTCTCTTCTTATGACTTTACATTATCTGGTTATCATCTACGTAAGTATCATTCATATTCTATAATATTTGCAGCGAGAGGAGATGTCCTTCGGCAGTAATACATCAGCCAAGTCACTTTAAACTGGTTTCGCGACTAACCCTATGATGAGGGAGAAAAATTAACGTAATGGTAACAGAATTAAGTTCGGACACTTCCTTCATATGATCTAACATTAGATGTCCTGACATGAATGAACAATGTTGGTCTTTAAGTTCGGGATTTTTATCAAATATCTTCTCCATACAAGTTAGCATCCGAGATGCTGGCGAATAAGAGTCACCAAAATTATCTGGCGTGTTCTTTAGAGGCAAACGAACGATGAATCTACCATCATCATTACGAGAAAATGTGACTTTGAAATGATTGTCACATTCTGCATCATCAAGAGTTAGTACATGTTGACTCGTTTGCGGTTTTTTTTGAACCCAAAACCGTTGCAATAGCCAAAAGGATGCCCTACAGGTGTGACCAATTCTTAAGGTATGACATATTTGGTTGGGAGTAGGATGTTGTAATGGGTCCGGGTATTGTTAATTAGTTTACATAACTATTATCAAATTTTCCGCAGTTTTAACTCTTATAACCGGCCCACCAATTTGAAAAACATGCTGGTCCTTGTCTGAAGGCGAGGTCAAGAAATATATTATTAAT
This sequence comes from Diorygopyx duplodentatus, assembly GCA_033557515.1. Classification (NCBI taxonomy): domain Eukaryota; kingdom Metazoa; phylum Arthropoda; class Insecta; order Coleoptera; family Scarabaeidae; genus Diorygopyx; species Diorygopyx duplodentatus. The sequence goes on along the minus strand of JAWQRJ010002699.1, from coordinate 1,865 downwards.
TTAAACACTAATCTAAATATTCTGGAGGCAAACTCTAGAGATTTCTATACATGTATATGTGAATGAACACAGCGAACACAAATTACACAATCAAGAACGCACATACGAAAATATTAATAAGAATATTTTTTGACTTAAGGTAATTCTATCAGCCACGTATCTTCTAAGATACTTAGCTGAAGTGGACACTTCACCTGTACCGCTCTAATCATATAGAATTCCCGTCAAAATTTAATTGAACATCAATTATAAAAAACCTTTATACATACATATAATGAATTCTACTGAATTCTATTCAGAGAACAAAAATACAGATGAAAGAGAAAACCTAGAAAATCTTGGAGGGACCAGATTAAAGAAATAGGGAAGAAGAAATGTGAAACACTAGAGGAACTAAGGATATTAGCTAGAGACAGAAAAACATGGAAAAAATGGATCCAAGATGACGAGATCCGACTCCCAAAATCCGACACCTGAAAGGGCTGAAGGAAGAGTGAAGAAGAAGATTTTTGGCGTTCCTATTTTTACCCCCGTTCTGTATGCCTTTTCCTCCAGAAAAGGCATACTTTGAGGGGAAACGGCATTTCGGGAGGAAGACATCTACTCATTGGTTAATCTTAAATTCAACCACCAATCCTACGTCCAGGCCGGAGCGCTTGTACAAAACATGAACTAAAGCCTTTGGCTTTTACATCTTGGTTTTAATTTATTCCAAAAAAAACGCCCCCTTCTATGAACTTATCTGGCGTTGCTTGGGGGAACTTTCCCTGACCCATCTGGCGTTGCACTTCTTTACGGCATCTGGCTTTTCTCTATACAAAAGTGAAATCTTCGCTGTACTGTCAGAGAAAAGAAAAATCTGCATTCTGAAACGTCAAGTGCTGACGATTATTGCCCATTTATAACAATTAGAGAAATTAGTTAATATCAAATCGAACAGAACCAATGACCAGGTTTGCAAAATAGCAGCTTTTCCTAACCCAGTGCGAATGCTTTTTCTAAAAACAGTATCATAAGCCATAAGCATCAATAAGGACAAAAAAGTCTTCAGTTTTTTGATACGATCTTCTCAATTTGATTACAATACATCAGTACAAATTATAGTTGTCCTTCACAAACTGGTTGCCGAGGGGTTGCAATCCATAAAACTTAGTCCTTGCCAAATTGGTATGCTTAGACCCAAACTACAAAAATGAAAGATTTGTTGTTTGTATTGCAAAATTAAAATAATTGTATAATTTTAGGTAGTCAACAGAAAGACTTAATAAAAATCTGGATTAAAATGTTTATACTTTAAACCTGTATCTATAATGTGGTCCACTGCAGAAATGTGGCAGGGATTAACTTCCAATTTGTTGAATGGAACAATTCTATGGGAATCTATAAAGTTCGAACAAAAATTATTTACTCACGTCTCTCTAAAGTAAAATACCAATTGTTTAAAAAATAAATGTTTTAATTGAAGCGATTTAATAAGTACATATTTTAAATGGATATTTAAAATACAACACAAGCAACAAAATTGATTATCTTTTGTGGGTGTACGCAACCAATAAAGATGTAATTAAAACAACAGTTCTCTTTCTTTAACCAAGCTTTCGGAATTCTGGATTTATTCCTTCCTCAGGGCAACACTACAAAATTCCGATTCAACTTTTTAACTTTTTTTTTTAGTTTGTGCCCATCACATGTTGCACGGTTTTAATATTTTGTAGTGTTACCCTGAGGAAGGAACAAAAGAAAGATAAGAAAGAAAGATAACTGTCGTTATAATTACATTCTTATTGGTTGCGCATACCGAATAAAGATAGTCAATTTTGTGGTTAACCGTAACCTTTAATTAAAATCTCAAAATTGATTTTTCA
>JAWQRJ010002698.1:0-13090 GCA_033557515.1 Diorygopyx duplodentatus | reverse complement strand
ACTGATCCCAATTTATTTAAACCCTAAGTGCTTCAACAATTTTTAGGCGTTGTTGTTCAGAAATTGTGGAATATTGCTTGTTTGTTGCTCTTTAGAACAATAAACGAGCAATATTCCACAATTTCTGAACAACAATGCCTAAAAATTGTTCTCTTCGCAACTCTTTTGCAAAGTATTTTTTCAATATCCGTAAACTGTTTTGAAAAGAGCATAAAATTAAAATTATAATAAAACTGCAAAAAGGTTTGCAAAAATCATCTGAAAATTTGTTTTGCTACGATTTGAAATTCTTCAGATATCATCAATCATACCATTAACACAGAAGATAAAAAAATTACTAAGAGGCACTCTTTTCAAGGAAATTTGATCAGCTTTTCAGATTTTTTTACAGAAATCTAAAAAAAATTGTCATTTTTAAGATATAGCAATTTGAGTGAAAGTCTAACATAAGAAATTGGCTAAAACCCGAAATAATAGAAAAAGACAGAAAGATAATGCGTAAAAGAAATCTTCAACGGCAGTGCACCCTAAACTTACTAAAAAGAAGATTACTAAAAAGAAGTGTGTTCTGAACTCGGAAAAGACCAAATTTTAATCTGAGGGTGTCGCAAGCAATATCTGGGAAAGTTTGATAATGATAAGTAAAAGACCCTACGCTACATTGTGACAGTATTCGTCTGTCTAGCAACCAAATCTATTCATCTAGAAATCGTCAGATGATGCACGGCACGATGAGAAGAAGAAATGGCAACAATAACAAGAAACCTTGTAACACAAGGATGATATAGGAACTCAACGGCATTTTATTCCGCATTTTATTGGCATTTTATTCTGCCGTGTCTATGGAGTGGAGTCTATGTCTTTGGTAAGGTGGTACTTTACCAAGTTAAGATGGTTTAAATCAAAACCACTGTGGGTAGTTGAAAATGATAGATAAAATCCAAACGTTCTTACACAAGTCACTTTCTTATTGGTATTTGGTTATCACGGTTGGATCCAATAACAAGAGATATAAATTCCAATATATCATCGAAATGGCGCTTATTATCGAAGTGAAATTTATATTTGTCAATGTTGGTAGACTAACGTATTACGGCTTTCTATCTTATTTCTGTAATCATGCCTGTTTTCATCTTTACTATTTCTCATATAAAATAATCTACAACCAAAAAAAATTCAACACATCAACTGTGTGCTTCCAATTGTTTTTGCTAACTTTATCATTGCTTTTTTTCTGAATTTCTGTAAATAAGGGAAAATGGAACAGATCTTTTCGAGTCCATTTACTCTCCCTAACATTTTCCGTTTGACTTGCCATTCACCCTGTATATGAAAGGTATCCCTTTGTAAGGATAAACGCATAATGCAACGATCCAACAATTTATCCATATGATTGAATATTGGAATCTTTAATAAATGATATCATAAGTAATAGTATGATATTCTGAATTGGTAGTAACCAATGGATAGTGTTGGGTACTCCCAATTGAGGATATCATACTTTACTTATAAAATAAATTATTAAAAACAACGGTGGAGCTGTAAAACAGGTTTTCCCGTGAGAAGGTAAGATTTTCCTTACTGCATAGTGGAACGAAACAACGTTTTACTGGGTAAACTCTGTCACTTTTGAACCTCTTCAGGAAATTTGATCACATTTGGATAATTGTTGTATTAAATTTGGGTCCTTAAAGTGGTAGAAGGGTACGATGAGAGCGACTTAAAGCCTTAAGTATGTGCATACGTTACCATCAATCATTGTAAGGAATAACTGATGGATTACATGAAATTGTTTTCCGTGAGTATCCACAACGGATGGATAACATTACCCACAACGGATAATGTTAAGTGATCAGTTTGAGATTCAATATTTGAAACTGTCCAGACGATCCATCACAACCCTATTTGGACAATAATATAATATTGCTACCTGCAAAATTCTGAATGTTTTCTAACGATTTCGCTTCTAAAATTGTTCTGTCAGTTTGATCCAAAATACTCTATAGGTTAACGGTTGCACTTGTTGGTATTATGGAAGACTCATCTGGGTAGCATTCCTTTTTTGCAGATTGTATTTGATATTAAGAAGGTAATTACATATGTTTGATGTTGCACATGAACGTAATCCACTATATTGGTTTCTTCTTCAGTTAAGGAAACTTCTATAACTGCATTTTCAAAGAGTACCCGATTCAATCATGTGAGCTTCTCTGATTTCTAAACCATCTGCTCGCAGTGCCATCAATTCTAGTAATCAGGTATTGCTGAGACTCCTTAATATCTTGGGAGATCCGTGTCACTAAGTAGACGTTTATTTTTCTGCACTTCTTCTGGTGGACATTAAGGTGTAAACGACTTATTTGTATCGTATTGCTGTGGATGTTCATCGTGTATTAACGCCCCGACCCAATTAAAATGCGAATATTTCGTTCTCGAGAAAGCGGTCCTTCACGGAAAACGGAAACCTCCCCGGTAATAACGTCGTCCAGGGAGACTTTGAAAACGAATAACGCGAGAAAGAGGAGTAGAGCGCGCGAGCAGAAAGGGGGACGAGAGCCCGCTGAAGCGGTCCCGGCGTTGGGGATTCAAAGAAAAGCTGCTTGTATAGCATCAATTGGTATTCACCACTCCATCTCTTCAAATTCGATTCGCGCACACACACACGCGCGCACCGCCGCTGCCGGCGCTCCACGGCACGACGAAAATGAGATGCAGAGAAAAATCATCAAAGGCACAAAGCCTAATAATGCGATGCCGGATATTAGATGAGCGGCACTGAGCTCGCGAGGCGCCCCTCAAAGGAAACGGGGTGTCTGCGCGACTGACGCTACGCAAAAAATCGAGTCGAACTAAAATAAACATTCGACGCGGGCTTTAGGTGCGACACGCGCGAAAATTTGCAAATCAATCTTTTTCCAACACTCTCTTCCAGGTCGGTATATGTATATTGAAAGGAAAGCAGAAGTAGAAACGAGGTGGAAGTTACGTCATAACTATCCTTTTTTGACATTTGCGTCAGATGATTACTAAGATGATATCTTTGTCAAAATTGATTAATGTTGACACAACCTGAAATAAAAACAGAAAACTAACAAGAAACAAAACGTAAAGTATATTGGAACAAAATGTTACTACAAAAAAACAGATTTTTTTATATTTTGTTACATTTCCGTTCAACTCAATAACCTTATCCAAACGGTTAGGCATAGAAAGGTATAAATTTGTGTAATCGTTTTGGTGAAGATCATTCCAAACATCATTTAATTGGAGTTGTTTAGTAATATGTTTTTTTTTCGATTGTCAACGTCAGTTTACAACAAATAAGTTTACAACAAAGCTTGGTTATATTTTGCATTAATGAATGAATGAATTAATTAATTATTAATTATTTTGTTAACTTAATTGTTATAACAATTAATAATAATAATTATTGTTATAATAACTTAATCTTTATAATTGAAGAAGACGATTTTGAATGCATCAATATGTTATATCAATGAGTTATGTGTTGATATATTATATTAAACGATTATAAACGATTATTGGTCTACTGATCCACACATTGAAATACCAATTTTTGGTTAAGTCATGGCCCGAAATAGATTCAGACAAATACTGCAATCCTTAAATTTTTCTGATAGTGATAAAATGCCAGAAAACGCAAGTCGACTTTTCAAAATAGAATCATTAATAGAATATTTTTTAAATAAATTTGATAAAGTTTATAAACCGAAACAAAATCTTTCATTGGACGAAGCAATGATACCTTACAGAGGTCGACTAAGTTTCCGTGTCTACAACCCAGGAAAGATCAGTAAATACGGCTTACTTATGAGAATGTTATGCGAATCTGACAGTGGTATATATCTAAATTTAAATTATACAGCAGTAGTGGAGAAACATTGCAAAATCTCGTGTTAAATCTTTTAGATAATTATGAAAATATTTGACACTATATTTACATGGACAATTATTATAATAGTGTTGAGTTGGCAAAGAAATTACTTCCCAAGAAGATTAGAATTTGTGGTAAGAAGGAAAATCGTGGGTTACCTCAAGATCTTAAAAGAATTAAGTTAAGAAAGGGACAACGTGATTTCCGTAGAAAAGTTTTACTACACGTCTGAAAACACAAAAGAGGTGTAAGAAAGATTTCAACAATACATCAGGCGAATCGAAACTGATGAAATGATAACAAAACCTGAAAGTATATTTCTTATAACCCAATTCCAAGAAAAACTGTCAAATGGACAAAATAGGCTTTTATATTTATGCTAAATTGTTCTTTATTCAATTCATTTGTGGTATACAAGAAACTGAATCCGACAAAGAAAACAAGATTTTCTTTTTTTACAATAAGTTGTAAAAGATTGGACTAAAAATCAATATATTTGTTCAGAAAATTCTGGAAGTGCAACAAAGAGAGCCTCTCGTGAAGATGCACCTATTAGGCTTTCCGGAAATATGAAACAATATAGGCTTGTGAAAATTCACAGTTCTGGGAAAAGAAAGTTTCCTCAAAGACGTTGCAGAATCTGCAAAAAATACGACAAAAGGAGAGAAATCTGCCTCATAATTAGATTCCTCTATGTGTTGGAAAATGTTTTGAGTTTTGTTTATAATTTTTTTAAATGAATGAACACACTAGTTTTTAGTTCGGATTAATTTTTGTTTTTTAATTTTCTTTATAGCTTTAATAGTTTTGAAGATCTTAATATATTATGGCATATGCTGCCAAAAGCCTTAGAAAGGTCTATGAAGGCAGCTACCGTAGCTTCACCTAAAGTTAATCCAGTTAAAATGTCTTCATTTATACTGTAAACAGCCCTTATTGCACTGATTAGTTTATATTTTTCTAGAATGTCTTCCTGTTTAATTCTGATTGGCATTAGTTTTACCTTAAAATATTGCTTATCCTAGAGGTAAATGTTATTGACCTATAATTTCCAAATTATACACGACTTCCATTTTTATATATTGGAATAACTAATGAGCCTTTGAGTTCTGAAACTTTCATACATTTTATTTACTATTAAACGTAACGGCTTCACGATCACATCAATAGTAAATTCTAAGAGTTTCGTTGGTATTTTGTCTTCCCCCATAGTACTATGTTTTTTAGGGACAAAACCATATTTTTTATTTCATCTGGAGTTGGCGGGAACCGGCAGTAATATGACTATTAGATTTACTGATACAGATTGTAAATGGACATTTGTAGTGGTCACTGGAAAGTTGTTCGATTTTAATACAAATTTGTTAAAGTCGTTTAAGATATCTACATCACTGTTGTTTAGATTGTTGAAGTCTTCTATTTTGAGCTTTTGCTCACTACTACTTTTGTTGCTAACGTGTGTGATACTCCTTTTTGCAAATGCCCAGCATGTTTCAAAACACTTTTACTTTGTGCATCTTTCAATCATCTGCAGTCTTTTAAGATATCTATACCACTTTTGTTTAGATTTTTGAAGTACTCTAGTTTGAGCTTTTGCTCACTACTACTTTTGTTGCTAACGTGTGTGCTACTCTTTTTGCAAATGCCCAGTATGTTTCAAAACATCTTTATTTTGTGTATCTTTTGATATTCGGCAGTCTTTTAAGATATCTGCACCACTTTTGGTTAGATTTTTGAAGTATTTTAGGTTGAGCTTTTGCTCACTACTACTTTTGTTGCTAATGTGTGTGCTACTCTTTTTGCAAATGCTCAGTATGTTTCAAAACCATTTTATTTTGTGTATCTTTTGATGTTCGGCAGTCTTTTAAGATATCTACACCACTTTTGGTTAGATTTTTGAAGTATTTTAGTTTGAGCTTTTGCTCACTACTACTTTTGTTGCTAACGTGTGTGCTACTCTTTTTGCAAATGCCCAGTATGTTTCAAAACCATTTTATTTTGTGTATCTTTTGATATTCGGCAGTCTTTTAAGATATCTGCACCACTTTTGGTTAGATTTTTGAAGTATTTTAGTTTGAGCTTTTGCTCACTACTACTTTTGTTGCTAACGTGTGTGAAACTCTTTTTGCAAATGCCCAGTATGTTTCAAAACAATTTTATTTTGTGTATCTTTTGATCTTCGGCAGTCTTTTAAGATATCTACACCATTTTTGGTTAGATTTTTGAAGTATTTTAGTTTGCAAATGCCTCTCTTTTTGCAAATGCCCAGTATGTTTCAAAACATCTTTATTTTGTGTACATTTTGACACACATTGGAATTCTGCATTCAGTAGCAGCGCTATGTAAATAAGGCTCAGCACAGCGCCGGCGTAGTAAGGATTTATCAACGGCTAGCAAAGCGCTAATATGGTTTCATCGTAGTAAATTTTTGCATGGTTATTTTCTATGAGAGAAAGGAAACGCAAAGGCCAACCTGATAGTAAACAATGGAAAAGACAGAAGAATGCTGAGTTGCGACTTGGAGGAAAAAGTTACATCGGATTTAAGAAAAGTGAGCAAGGAAAATATCAGCAAACTGAAGGAAGACAGGAACGACCTAAGACAAAACTTCCAATGTTCTACAATTAGCGACGAGGATCGACATTCCATTTTTTCAAACTTCTGGAAATTGTCTGCATGGGAAGCAAAAAAAGTTTATGTCCCAGGATGTATTTTGCAAACGCATCCAGGACATAGAAGAAGAAGATTGTACCGATGCTTAGATTTCGAGAAAAAGGTAGCGTTTAAATTTTACTTTACTCTTAATAAACGTATCCATGATAAAGAAAAAAAACATGTTTGTAAAAAAACTATTTCTAAACACATTATGTATTGGCGAAAAACTTTGCGTGCCTGGGTATTAGATAATAATGGTCTGTCAAAACCGGTAGATGCCGTAGAAGGGACATCAGGCACCGAAAGATCTGCATCTGTAAAAAATGTCGAACATTTTTTGAATTTGTTGCCTAAAATTGAAAGTCATTATTGAAGAGAGTCCACCAGCAAACTTTATCTACAACCAACATGGAATAGTTTCAGAGAGATGCATAGACATTACATGGAAAAATGCCGAAATGGAAACAAGCAAATCAGCATCTTGGAAAACTTTGCTACCCATTAACGTACCCATTTCCTGACATTCCACCTTCTGACGTCACCACGACGATATATCGCATTGGGTCTAGATGATCCATTAGACCCATCATGGATGAAACATTATTTCTTCTAACAGCTCGTTTTAGGAACTCCAAATCAATTCGATTAGATTGAAAACGCAATAATAGGGAGGTAGGCGGAATATATCATGGCCCTCTTTTTTTGCCATCTCATCCACTCGGTAACATATCGAATATCCAACTCTTTACTTATATTTAACAATGCCATTTTCGCACAATTTAAATCTGCATACTTCCTCATAAGATAACTCCCTCTGCGCATGTTCAGTCATCCGTCACTCCGTTGCTAACTTATGGTGGGAGGTTGTCAGGGAAGCGTCCAAGATGGCAAAGATAAGTGGCAGGCACTAATTAATTCAAGTTTTTTTTTCGTTTTGGCCATTCAATGCACCAATATGATGAAACTGAATCGTTATGGTAAAAGTCAACCTAAGATCTCTAAAAATATACATTTCGAGAAAGGTAGAGCTCCATAAGCACAACTCATCTTTGAATGCACAACAGCAGTTACTCTCCCTCTAATCTACCCACACTCCTTAAGCCCCTCCCGTGAGTGTATCGACCTCAAAACACCCCGAATCTCGTAAATAACCTTAATTAGATGATAATTAATACAATATACTCAAAGCCCCATACACAATTCCTCCTCCCGTCGCAGTACCAATCCCATTCCCTATTTATTCCCTTTTTGCTCTCTCCGCGTCCTGCCCATCCCACACCCGTATCGCAGCATCTCGCCTTCACCGGGCATCCTCGCCGTGGAGAAGAGATAGTCGCCGCCGGTCCTCCGTCCAGAGAGCGGAGAGCGCGGCGGACGATTCAGCCACCCCACCACCACGTGAAATATGGTCGCGCCCCTCCCCTCCCAGCCCCCCTCGCTCGAGCGCCGCTCATTCATACAACACATACATATTATATGCAATTATAATTCTTAGTGCATGATACAGGGCGCGAGGGGGGAGGGCGAGCCGCGGTAGGTGGTAGGGATGCCGCAGGTGGTGGGGGACGCGCGGTTATCCGCCATATTGTATCCGCCCCCGCTCGTTGGCCCCGCCTTATATTTGTCTCACTTCTACTAATGGCCTAATGTATGCAGGGCCCCTCGCTTCGCGTATGTATATCGCGGCGCCGCCGCGGCCCCCGCGCGTCGCGGCGCCCCCCCTCCGGCGGGGAATAATTTTAATGGATCTGAGGAGAGAAAAGAAGCGGGCTAGCGAGCGGCGGCGGTAGGGGAGGTCCGGGAGGGTGGTGGTAAAGAGAAATTCGGTAGGATATCGAGAGGAATTCCGAAGAAGAGCGGCCCGGAGGGTCGTGGCTGGGTGGGGGGCCGGCGGGGGCTTTTTGTTATATTAAATGTCCTTTTCTTTGCGCGCGTACTCTTCCATTCCCGAGTACTAACTGAATAACAATTGAGTCGCGCGATGCCCGAGGTACGAAAAACGAACGAGAAGGGATGCGAGATAATTTCGCGCCGGAGAACGGGGGTTGTTGCCGATGGGGGATAATTTAGCGTATTAAACTTTCTGTTGGTAAATTGGGGGAAATGGTAACGTAGGTTCGAAATATGACGAAATAATTATTTTTGATATTAAATTATATCATGTACAATAATATGTAAATATCGAAATAGCTGTCATTTTTAGAGACGATGGGAATTGTACTGAATGTTTTCTTTCTCTTGTAGATAAATACTTTCCTTCTCGGATAGTTACTTGAACATCTTAACCATTTCTTTTGCAATTTAATTCTTATATTTACTTGGTTGTACTTCATCTTTCTGAAACTCCAAGCTTATTTTATTTTAGAATTTAAGACGACCATAAAAGCTTTTTTCAAATTACTATAATAATATAAACAGATCACAAAATATATAAAACATAATAATTACTTCGTAACGAAATAGAAATATGACCAAAACTTATACAACAAATATACATGTTTGTGTAAGATTTTAATGTTTTGGTAGTTTATTTTATGTCCAGTTTGTAAAGTATGTTTAAATGAAGTTGAGCTTGATTTAGAATGGTTTTCTTGGACACGTTTACCAAGTTTGCGCCCGGTTTTTTCCTACGTATAACACTTCACAGTTATTACAATTAACTAAGTATATCTCGTTTTTTTTCTAGAGTGTGAATTTTTGGTTTATGATTGGAGAACATTTTAAAAAGTCTATTATTTGTTTTAAAGGTGGGGATTGTATTATATTTGTTGAAAATGTTTGTTGATTTTAAACTTGTGTTATTTAAAAGATAAAGGTTTATAAATTATTTTGTTATTAGAATTAGATATTTCTGTTAAGGTAATTGGATTAGTATTGGCAGTGTACAGAGGATCGTTTTTAGTTAATTGTTTGAATATAATTTTATTTATGATGTTCTAATTGAAACTATTATTTTCAGCAAGATTAAATATACATTTTATTTCTTTTTCTCTTCTTTCAGGAGTTGAAGGGCATTTAAAGACACAGTATATAAAGGAACGAAAAACAGCTGTTTTTTGGGATAAAGGATGTGATGAGTCTTAGGGAATTATTTTGGGTATGTAAGTAGGTTTCCTGCATATATCGAAGGTTGGAAAGTTGTTGTTATTAGTTATGGTGAGGTCAAGGAAATTGATTTGTTTTTTCTATTTCTAAGGTAAATTTAAGGTGATTGTATATTTCATTGAGATATTTTAGAAAAAACTTAAGGTTTATATGATTACAATTCCAGATTCAAAAAACCTCGTCGACATATCGTACCCATTTTATTGTGTTTTTCTTGAACGGACCGCAATTATTCATTATATAATTTTTCTCAACGTAATCGAGATAGATGTCAGCTAGGATGCCAGAAAGTGACTGTATTTCCATTGGGAGGTCGTCTTTACTATTGCAAAAATTGTTATTAAATGCGATATAATTATTTGTAATGATGTCGAAGTAAAACGTTAAGATGGTCGACGGTGATGGTTATTAAAATGATCTTTAAATATTGTAATAACCGTTGATAGCGACGTTGGAGTGTAAGTTGTTGATGCCAAATGAAGTCATGATAGAATCTTTTAAGGATGTGTTTTCGAAATGGGTTATAAAGTGGTTGGTGTTTTTTATAGAGTATTTGGGGGTATAATTAATAATCTGAAAAATCTCTAAGAAAAATCTTAACATACATGAAAGATATAAAGCAAATAAAACAAGTTTAAAACTTTTTATTTCAATTTCACCATATTTGCAAGATTGAACATTCAAATCTTAAAATATAAGTCACAGTGCATTTTTAATGTTTTGATCATTTGCAAGATTTTTTCATTCTACTAGGACTACATAAATCCTAGTAAAATCCGTCAGGCGTTAACAATTTCTGTGAATATTTTAACCTTCTTTGTGAATAAAGTGGTTAATTTTCACTCCTCAAAGAACTGTATTTTAATGAATAACACCTACTTAAATAAATTCTGCCATATTGCAAATCTGCTCCTGAGAGCAATTTTTTATTTCGCTTTCTTCCGATACACCCCTCGTTTTAAATAAAATTCCGTTGATACTTGAAATGATCTGTCAAGGATAAACGGAATTGTTTCAAATTGTTTGCTGCATAAAAAAACTACATCATTGCGCTTGCTTTCCGACGTCACCTGATCTTGTCACCTGAAGCTTGTTGAGGAGTTTCTTTTCCACTGTAGTTTCAAGATCAATAACAATATTCCAATGTGTTTGCTAAATTTTGCTAAATACTGCTAAAATCTTGTCATAAGTTGGTCATCTTCGTGCCATCCTAATACGGTTTTAAAATTTTAGATTTTGAATTATGGAAATCCTTTACCAGAAAACACATCGACTAGATAGTCCATAAAAGGAATACATTATTTATACATTATTAATACAGTGTATTCCTTTAGGGGACAATCAATCTTGCATCTCGTGCCATTGATTTTATTTTTATTTAGATTTAGTACCAACACATTTATTCATGCCATTTAGAAGCTAGATTTAAACATAATAATTTACTCTATAGTGATCCACACAATTGAACGTAAGTAGGTAACAATAAGCAATATTGGATTTTTTAGTGAAAAATCCCTAAATTTGCTGATTTGCTCTAAATGAAAATTGACGTTGTATTTTAAGCTTTATAATAATGTTCTACCTAACCTCAAATTGAATGCCAAAATCTTATCGAAATTACTAGAATGTGATATAATCATGTGAAGAAAATAATTTTTAGATAGAACTGAATCGTGTTGCATTTTTTTGATTTTCTGTTAAATTACTCGTTTTAAGAACATATTCTAGACGATTTCTTACAGAAAATTAACTGGTCTTTGCTTTCTTATTGAAGATTTTTTATTTCTCTCCTCTACTTTAGGAGATATGTTTAATCAAAGTTATGAAAGATCAAAATATAAAATATATCTATTAGGTGGACGATATTTTAAATTTCTCTCAAAATAATAGAATATAGAAGGAATTGTAGGGAAGTTTCTTACATAAAATTATTTGCTAATTATTTTTTACTCACAAAAATTTCCAGTATCCTTCTTATTTTCCGACATATCTTCGATTGCATTAAGTAAATCGTATTTTTTGGACAAAACTGTACCTTTCTGCAGTTTCTGGTTGTTCTCTTAACTTATTGGTACTATAAATATTTTATATGTAGCTTCTTACAGAGAATTATCATATCTATCTTTTCTTATAAAAGATTCTTTATCCACCACCCCTACTTCAGCAGATATCTTTAAGCAAAGCTACGAGAGTAGCAAAAATTAGATGTTCCTATTAGGCAAAAAATAAAATTGTATTTTGTCTGTGTAGTTTTTAAAATTTCTTCATAATTATGTAATTCAAAACTACTTCATTAGATTCTTTGTACTAAAAATAATTCGTTCTTTACTTTTTATCGTAAAAACTTTCTTGCACCTCCAATACTGTGAGATAAAATTGTAAGGTTTAAAAACATATTCTAGACGATTTCTTACAGAGAATTAACTGCTCTTTCTTTCTCTATTAGGAACTCTACATGAATGTATTTCTTCTACTTTAGCAGATATCGTCCATCGAAGTTACGAAATATGTAAATATTAGATTTAAGAAGCTTTTGCAATTTCCAAAGCAATTTTAAAGCTTTTCCAAATGGATTTCGATACAGCAAGCGGGGTGAATGGAACAAGGATGTTTAATCTAAGATTTAAATATTTTAGCTGACAACAATATCTTTTTAAAAGGTATAATTAAGTTATGGAATTTAGGGAAGTTAGGGAATATTATTATTATGGAAATTAATGTATGTTAGTAAGTTAGTATATTGGAAAATAATTGTCTGAAACATAAAAAATATTTTCAACAAGTTGGCGGTTCCGGTTATACCGGAAGTTGAATTGTTTTAATTGCTCCTAATTCAAATTACCATTTGAATTAACAGCTTTGTTAATTTAAATGGAATAACCCCAACTTTATTTATTTTTTGCTGAATCCACATTTAATTTTCAACAACTTTCGTAATATGTTTGCCAGACCTAAACTTAATCGCTTTCGAGATATTGAATTTTACCAAAAAATTATGCAACCGCAGCAACATTTTTAAAAATCGAATTTTCATAATTAGACTTCTACGATAATGTTCATACTTCATTAACCAATAGTTGAGACATTGAGCTTTTCAGAAATACACCATTCTTACGTACATTCTTTACAAAATTGAATGTTAAAACTTTAAATGACAAAAAGTGATTTTTTTAAATGGCACTTACCAATTAAAATCGTCCTTAAATGCTATTGAGTTTACCTATACCTAAAATGTATCCTTTTCTGATTATTGAAGGTTTTCGAGCTCTTGCTGCAAAAGCGATCCTTCGACAATTCATACTTTTGTTGTAAATTGAGTTGCCTACCAATTAGTTATCAATTTTGACATTTATGTAAGTTGGGTTGGTTGATTTCATATTTAGGGTGAAAAATCAATGCATGTATCATTTGGAAATCGAGTTATCAAGATATTTC
>JAWQRJ010002697.1:0-13093 GCA_033557515.1 Diorygopyx duplodentatus | reverse complement strand
CTAACATAAACTAATTCCCTAACTTCCCTAAATTCTATAACTTAATTATACCTTTTAAAAAGATATTGTTGTCAGCTAAAATATAGTAAATCTTAGATTAAACATCGTTGTTCCTTTCATCCCGCTTGCTGTATCGAGATCTAATTGGAAAAGTTTTAAAACTGCTTTGGAAACTGCAAAAGCTTCTTAAATCTAATATTTACATATTTCGATGCACGATATCTGCTAAAGTAGAAGAAATACATCGACAGTTCCTAATAGAAAACGAAAGAACAATTAATTCTCTGTAAGAAATCGTCTAGAATATGTTTTTAAATCTAACAATTTAAGAGAAAAACAAGTGATTACAACACCTTACAATTTTATCTCACAATATTGGAGGTACAAGAAAGTTTTTACGATAAAAAGTTAAGAACGAATTATTTTTAGTACAAAGAATCTAATGAAGTTGTTTTGAATTGCATAATTTTGAAGAAATTTTAAAAATTACACAGACAAAAATACAATTTTATTTTCTTCCTAACGGGAACATCTAATTTTTGCTGCTTTCGTAACTTTCCTTAAAGATATTTGCTGAAGTAGGGGAGGTGGATAAAGAATCTTTCATAAGAAACGAAAGATATATTAATTCTCTGTAAGAAACTATATATAAAATATTTATAGCACCAGTAAGTTAAGAGAAAAACTAGAAACTGCAGAAAGATACAGTTTTGTCCAAAAAATAAGTAAATCGTATTTTTTGGAATGCAATCAAAGTTATGTGGTAAAATATGAAAGATACTGGAGATTTTTGTATGCAAAAAATTATTAGCAAATAATATTATTTAAGAAACTTCCTTACAATTCCTTCTATATTCTATTATTTTCAGAGAAATTTAAAAAATCGTCCACCTTATAGATATATTTTATATTTTCATGTTTCATAACTTTGATTAAACATATCTCCAAAAGTAGAGATACAATTCATATAATCAAAGAAATCTCTGGAAATATTGGAGGTACAAGAAAATTTGGAGATAAAAAATAAAGTGCGAGTAATTGTTGGTACAAAGACCCCAATGAAGTTATTTTGGATTACGTAATTTTGAAGAATGTATCTAATTTTTGCGTCTTTTGTAAGTCTGATTAAAGATACCTGCTAAAGTAGAGAAGGTAGATAAAAAAATTCAATAAAAAAGCAAAGACCAGTAAATTTTCTGTGAGAAATCGTTTACAATACGTTCTTAAAACGAGTGATTTAAGAGAAAATCAAAAATTTGCAACACATTACAGTTTTATCTAAAAAAATTTCTTTTTCTTGATACAACCAAAGATATCTCCGGAAATATTGGAGCTACAATAAAATTTTGAGGATAAAAAAAATACTAGTAAGTTTTGTGCAAAGGCCCTAAGAACCCTAAGAAATACCCTTTTGAACCACGTAATTTTGAAGAAATATCAAAAATCTCACCGACAAAACGACAAAAGCTTTATCCGTTCCCCATATATTTCTAATGGACGGTCTACGGTAGACACCCTGTATACAGAGCTAACTACGTTTTAAGGCCATCATTTTGTAATTTGTTTGCATAAATCAAAATTAAATTGTTGTGGTTCGTTTTAGGCAGCACATGAATGTAAGGATTGTGCAATTGTTTGTTGCTTGAGTTAGTTATTTGTCAACTTTTGCAAAATGCAAAATTGTTTGCACATGTTGCTTGATATTGCATTTTTTGTCGCATTCAATCTAAAATTAGGAACAACAATAATGTAACAAGAATCTACTCTTTAAATAACTTACAACGTGGCGTCTTTATACAGGCATGGAAAAATAATCTGCCATTTTATTCTCTGCTTTGGCATTCTTTTTTCAAAACATCTTTTTCTAAAAAAAATAAAAAAAGATGCAAATAAGCACTAAATATTAAGTCAAGGACAAAAAATACAAAAAAAACACATAAACATTAGTGCCAAATGATTTATTTTTACATAATTCGTATATATTTTAATATAAAATATATCTTATAATATTTATAATAAACTTAAAAGAAGCCTAGAAATCCGGACTCTAGTAATTACCTTGTGGAATCATTTTCCATTTTATATTACACGCAACAATGGTCTTTAATTACAGTTCTCCTTTTCTTACCTGTGACAGCACCTAATACGAAATGTTATAACAATTTAATTAAATAATACCATAATAAGTTAACTATACATTAGTAACATTACATTACATTGTTAGAGGCCACGCCGATTTTATCTCAACAAAATTAAGATTACAGTTAAACTTTCATTTGATCAATTAACATTTATGTATAAATATTTTTATAAAAATATATTTATTTATATTTTTTCAAATATTTTGAATCTTAAATAGTTTTTTTAACGAAAACGAAATCGGTTCTAGCTTATTAATAGTACCAAATAGTACCACTGCTACCAAATAGTACCAATTTTCACCAGTACCAACTGTAAATAGTAGTAGTAATATAAGAAGTAAGTAGTGAGATTAAACGTTTTTTCTGGGAAACTATCTAGATATCCTGTTTTGCTTTGGTGATATAGTATGCAGCATAAAATTTTGTAGGTTTTATATAAAGCATAATGATTCATATACCAAGTTAAGTGATTTGGTATAGATAAGTCCATAAATGTTTATTGTCTGGTGGTTTGCATGTTTTTAAAAAATAAAGCAGTTTAAGAACTTCTTTTGCAAATGCACATTGAAATTATGAGAATGTTCTTTAATTACCAGTCGTAATTCTCCCTATCCTATTTGGCAACAGGAAATAGTGAAGACGTTTGCCTAACAAAAGCGATTGCTTCATTTCAATGAATCACCTGTTTAAAACACTAACGTTTTTCATTACATTGTCCATTAACGGAGTCTACTAAACTCTGTACTCTGAAGAATTTAATTTCTATTTACTGGACGTCACAAGGAAATGAAAAAGTTTCCGTCAGTTTACTAAACAGTTCACTACAGTCGTTACTTAAGTTAAAGCATTATCCAAGTAACCTTTCCCTTAGATTATTTTAAAAGAAAAGATTGGTTAAATAAAATCGCAATAATTGAAGAATATATTATACAGAATAACTTACGACAATGGATTTCAGTTTTAAGTTTCCACGTACTAATGTAGTATGTATACGTAAAGAAGTAACATTACGTAACATAACGCATAATCCTATCAATTGGTATAAAAATAACAAAAGAGGTCATGCCTCTAAATGCACTTTTAATTGTTGCCTAGAGAAACAACTGGCGACGTAAAAATTCTGAGGGAATTCCAGTTCAACGCATTGTTTAACGACTAAGTGAATGGCCGCGTCGGCAAAAGAATACCACGACGATAATTAACGGATAGTTATTATAGTTAATGAAGAAGTATGGCGAGAATCTCCCGTATGTTATTAGGTCAACGGTAAGTGAAAAATACACGAATGCCTTCAAGTTGGAATGGTGAAATAATCGCAGATTGAAGAAAATTAAGATGCTACGATGGGAAAAGTTAATTAGTATGATAAGCCCAATAATTTATTGCATCGATGCGAGTTTTGCGACCAATTTGGAAGCACTGGTAATTAGCAAAGAGGTGACGGTCAAGATGCCGATAACGTTGGCAAATTTGCAAGGTCGTTAGAGAAAAGTCCACGTAAATGCTAATGACTTTTGAAGAAGAACAAAGGTTTATTAAGTAAGCATATGCTTTTTGTGTGTCTTTCTCTACGTATAATGTGTGAACATATGCATATATACAGCAAAGTTTAAAAGGAGTGATACTCATAAAGGAGTTTTCGGAAGTAGATGTGAATCATGCTGATGCTGATGGTTTCAAGGTTGTGGTAATTCACACAGTATCCAGAAAAAAATCTGCGCTAATCATTCTAAAATGTGTTCGTTTTAATGTTATTGCAGATTTATTATTTGTGTATTCTAATTTCAAAATACGGTGAGCTACAGGACAATATAATGACCGCAAGTCAAGACTTGGCATTTATTCATTTATGATACTCAGCTTGATATCCATTACACGTGGATTAGCTTTGTCTACGCCCGTTTAAGTTTTCATATTATCAAATGCCGCAGCAAAGCACGAGGTTCAAGTTGATTGATAGCACGAATATCCGTTAATACACGGGTCGGGAATTCGCTTTTCGCAATTGCAGGCAAACGCCTTTTCAAGTAGGCGTGAAGTACGTTTCAGTTTCGTTTTTTCACCACAAACCGTATTTTACAATTGACATTGTGAAAGGAAGTCTGTCCGCCGCTTTAGTTGCAAATATCAACTGCTCCGGCCGTTATATGGTATTCGTGTAAGGATATGTGGAAACTTTGATTACAAATGGATCGGTCACAAATTATAATTTGTCGCTATCATGGAACAACGCTATTTGCATAGTCTAGTGTAAATATGGAATAAACTATGTGATTTTTTAAAGGACCACTTTCTGAAGTGTGCGGCCTAGAAATGTCCAAACGACAGAGAATGTTCTGGAATCCTTTACTCACCAGAGTAAATCTGTGTATGGCACTGCAAACAATATCTTCAACGACTGGCTAGGAACAAGAATCACCGCATTGTGGATATCAAGTAATGAGGGCATCTAAGTTACCATTCTGCGAAACAACATTCTGGAGCATAACAAAGATACACATCAAAAATATCGTACAAGGATGGAAGGAAAAACAAAACAAAATGTTATTGGAGAAATACTCTCAGCCTGCAGAGTCCAAAAGTATCTTCAATTGCAAAAAATACCTTAAAGGATAATTTCAGGTCTCTCCACCAATCACTGTCCAGTTAGATATCACTTGAAAACAATAGGACACTTAGACAACGACACTAATTTGGCCAGTAATTCTACTTTATTGCGGCTGCACTCTGCATCTTTTCGTAAAGGGTACTATCACGATCTTATAGGAGTTGACAGTCATGTGTTCTCCCTTATACCACCTTCATAGGCCAGCATATGACTGCACCCCTACTCCATACTCGTGCAGTGTGACTAGTAGATTATTTATTTTATACTATTAAACGAGCTAATCTTGTTAGTGTATTTATTGATTTGTTTATTTATATATCGGCATCGTCTCTGGGGGCATTAGCGTGGTGATATTTGCAGGATTTAGAGATTAAGGAAATGGATTGAGATAGTCTCGACTGAGAAGGTCCCGACCTTTAGTAGAATTGTTAATATAAAAATTAGTTTTTGCTCATTATAGCTAGCTTGCGGATATAGGGCTCTCACACTTTGCTAAGACGTGATTTTTTTGAAATCTACATCCTGGCGAAAATCTAAACATAAATATTTATGTTTGTGTATATAACCTGTGGGAGACAACTGAATTGAAGGTGCAACGAGATGGAAAAAGTGAAAAAACAACATATCACACGTTTTCACAATAGAATAATTTAATATTGTATGTTTGGATAAGTAGTTAGACGGTAAGAGCTACAGACTCGGTTAAATGGAACAATATGGGGGTGTTTATCTAAGCTGTTCAGACCTTCTTTTGTTTTTCCAAAAAAATGCATCGCCAAATAGAAATCCTCAAAAAACTGAAAATTGTCATTTTCTTCAAATGTGAATATTTTCCACATTATTTATCCACATTCTGTTAGGATAGATTATAAAAATATTTTTTAGCTTTCAAGATATGACCCAAAGTTGTATTAGTAATAGTAATAGTTGATTAGTAAATAGTTGATTTTGACATTATTAAATTACTTGATTTTTTCCCTTTCCAACGATATCAGGTTTTAGTGCATAATCTACGACAAGGTGGGTGCTTTACTGCAGTCCATTCTACAACATACCAAAAAGAAAATGAAGATGCCCATATGGATGTGCTAGCCGCGGTTAATATTGAGGTATCTCGATCATATGCAAATGATTTGACTTTACCTAATAAAATTCTTTGAAGTGATGAAAGTCGATTTACAAACAACGGCATTTACAATCGGAATAATTACCATTATTAGAATAATGAAAATTCGAAAATAGTTCGACAGTCGCATTTTGGGAAAACCATTTAATAGGTCCGTTTATTTTTAACGAAACACTTAACTCAAACAGATATATCAAACTGCTGCAACAGGAAATTGAAGATGCATTGGATGATCTACCAATTCAAGAGGAGAGAACTATTTTCTTTAAGCAGGACGGTGCCCCGGCACATAATTCAAGAATTGTTGCTGAATATTTAGCAACAAGATCCCATACGCTGGCCAGCGAGATCTCTGGATTTGTCCCCACTAGACTGTTTCCTGTGGGGCAATATAAAAAATGTGGTACGCGGAATGAGTTATAACAGTATTAATGATTTGCAACAAAGTGTCATACAGGCTTTTAACTCCGTTAGTGTTCGTCAATTAATTAATTGTAGAAAAAGTGCCGAAAAGCGTGTTACCAAATGTTTAGAAGTAAACGGCCGCCATATTGAACATCTTTTGTAGGAAAATTTTGGTTTATTGTTATCGTGTTTATTTTTAACACGTTTATTGTTACTAAGTTTATTGTTATCATGTTTAATGTTACCATGTTTATGGCTTCCATGTTCATCGTTACCATGTTTGTTGCTTCCATGTTTCTTTTTTCTTGCAATTTATTTGCAAATTTAGTACGTAAATTTGCGCAGAACTGTTTTTTCAGAAAATATTTTTTCTTTATATCTACTAAAGCACAAAAGATAACAAATACTAGATATACAGTCTTTTGTTTTGAAAACAAAACATTGTTCTTAATCATGGATATTGTGATGTGGGTTAAAATCTGTGTGGAATATGATTTTTCTTCATATCACCTAAACTATAAAAGATAAAAACCTCGAATCTTACATCGTTGGAAAAGGAAAAAATCAAGTAATTTAATAATGTCAAAATCAACTATGGTTTTTATTTAAAAAAATACAACTTTGGGTCACATCCCGAAACTGGTGCAAGGTAAAAAATGTTTTTATTATCTATCCTACAGAATGTTTTGATATCTATAACTTTTTCCCTCGAAATTTTTTGATACAATAAATAATATGAAAAATATTCACATTTGAAGAAAATGACGATTTTCAGTTTTTTCAGGATATGTAGTTGGCGATGTTTTTTTGGAAAAACAAACGAAGGTCTGAACAACTTAGATAAATACCCCCATATTGTTCTAGTTAACCGAGTCTGTAGCTCTTACCGTTTCCAAGATACCAATGGTGAGCATCGAATTTGGGACAAGGTGATATTTTGGAAATTGAAACACTTTGTTTTGATGCAGAAAATTTATGATCCATCCCGATCCAAAATTCAAAGAGTGATTTATTAAGTGTCTTATGTTTTCGCCACTTCTTCAGTTGAAATTTTTTTAGCAATATTTTGAAATGGGTTGCTAACCCACTCATCTTGCTATCAATATGTTATGGATCGTAAAATATTTTCTAAAATTCCTCGTCAGCGTAGTTAAATGACTTTCGCTAGTTACAAAACCCAACTTTAATGTGTTTACATTCTTCCACCATTTCAATTTTCTACAGAAAGCATTTACTTTATCACTCGTATACAAGATATATAAGAGAAGATTGTATAAGATAAGTATACTTGTGCCTTGAAGTTGATGGTTTAAGATATTTAATTTCTCAATATATCCACCACAACAATTTCATCATAAATAAGTGACCTTGAAACATTTCCGCTTCCTGACAGTTTTCCTTTTCTAAAAAAATTGCGATTTCATTTTTTAATTCGTAAACGCATAGCAGAAATTTTCCACGTGATAACCATCTTGCTTCACAATGAAGAAGTAACGGCTGAATGTTCTGAATCCATGTGTTTGCAAAGTGCAAAAAATAGTGTCTGGAAAAAATATTGATTTTAAGGGCCTCGTCTTTCTGCACTCTCGTTAATATACTAAATTCAGACCAGGTCCCATTTATTTGGTAGCAAGAGCTTCCCTGAGATTGCCGTCTCATAAGCGCTTTGTAAACTTTGGAATCTTCCAGACATTGCTCGACCGCCATTTACGCAAATTCCGGACACATTTTTTTCGCCGTTTGTTCACTTCGTCCAAAAAAATATTCAATACTTTAAATAATGCAGGTGCTGTTGCTCTTTGCCATATTGATTTGCAAAACAGCAACTTTTCAACTGCTGACATTGTTCGACGACCGTTTCATTTTACACTGAAGCTGCGTTAGAGTGGTTTTTCGAGAACAAGTTAAGTAGGCCCTGATATGTGTAAAAAATGACATTTCACAAAACAAAAATCTTTATAAAAAATCAGGGGACCGAGAGAAGTAAAAGATGGCAGGTACACAGAAATGACAGAAGTGTAAGAAGTGAGGAAACAGAAGAAAAGAGGATGAGAAGAAAGGAAGGATGAGAAGGAAAGAAGAAGGAGGGAGAGAAAAGGGAGAGAAGAGCGAGAGAAGAGGTAATGAGAGAGGTAGAGGGAGGGAGATGGAGTGACAGAGAGAGGGATAAGTCCCACAATTTCGTGGAGTTGTATTATCCATAACTCTCCCCCTCCTCCTCCTCCTTCTTCTTAACCCCTTTTGCTATCAATCACCCAAAATATTACTTTTACCCCTTTTGCTTTAATTTTCCCACCCTCTTTTTTCTTTTACATTTCTTTATAGTGATTTCATTTAATAACTATATTCATTAAAAAAAATTGTAACATAAACTTACTAAAATTGCTCTTGATCTTTACGAAAATAGTCACATCTTACATTATCTTATCAGCATTGCCTCTTTTACGATCCCCGATTTTGGTGCTCGACATCGAGCTTTACGTTTTATCGTCAATTTCGCTTCGTCAAAGCCCATAAACGCTTATTATAATTAATAGCGTCCTAATTGGGTCCGGAGATTAAAGCTTTAGTGCCCTGCACAATGTTGCGCAAAATTTGCGTTCGTTCTTACGGTCACCCGATAAAAGTAATTAAATAGCAGTGGGTGTTGAGTTTCCAGCATCACGCACACATACGCGAGCGACCGCCGTCGTATGTGTAGCGGTGAATTCAAATCGCTTCGTAATTACGTATTCGTCGTGAAGTATGTAAATTACGACCTGAAGAGCTTGAGGAGTAGGTCATGGTTAGGAGGAACGGACCGTGGCGCCACCGACACCGGTTAGTGTTGCCGGCCACTACTACAGGCCGAGAGTGTGTTCAACATTCCTCCCTGACTTGTTATAAAACTCCCATGACTTATCGGCACGATTTGACAATGAACTAAGAATAGAGAAGAGACTACTGCAAGCTTACATTACTTTCAGCTTCTTATGAAACACAAAACGCAAGGATAGTCAACAGGGTTCTAAAGAGAGCTTGTTATAATAAAAAATACCGAAGAAGGAGATCTTGATGGACATGTCCAGGTACTAAAGTTAAACTATTGAGGGCGATGGAATAATCAAGGTATATGTGATATTAAACGCGCTAATGTTGTATGTATGTATGTGTGTATGTATGTATTCCCCGGACCGGGAAGACGGCTTTACCAGGAATCGATTGAGGCATGTCTCGACTTTCACTATAATCATTTCATATCGTAAAGAAATAAAATTGTGAAGAAAACACGTGGAAAACATCGATACAGTGCTCCTGAGTGCTCGAAAATTATGAGCATTTTTTTTTGCTACTGCTTGAACATACTGCCCAAAACACTTTCCTTTAGTGCTCAACACAGCTTTGCGCACAAATATATTCTAGTTCAGTAGGTACAATTCTTCAATACTAATCACGCTACCAATATTCGCATTATTTAATTCTTGGTTAAAATTTTGATTCAAGATCTGTTTTCGCAGCTTCTTGTGGTATTTGTTCGGAGTGGTAAGTAAATCCTAAAAAAAGCAACTGTAATCTTTATTATAAGTGTAGTGTTTAATTATGCTTATAATAAAGATTTCAATAATGCATTGTATAATTTTATGTACTTTCACAAGACCACAATAGATTGGTAATCGCGTATTTGTGCAATAATATTTTTTTAAATTGACGCTAATTGTAGGTGTTCATATGCTGCGTTCTCTATATAGCATGCAAAAATAATTTTACGTTATATTGACTAACGCAATAGTGGGCGTAAACTTTTGATAATTAAGCGGTAATATGCATATTGTATATTTCCTAATAAAAGTCGTAAAAAAATGGTAGTATGATAGAAATTGTTAATGAATGTTTCTTTTGGGAGAATGTTTAAAGAACATATAGATTGGGTTATCTCTTTCATTATTAGGCTTAGAATGTCTAATCTGAGCGCCTTTTTAACATTTAGAGGACCGGTATTAACAACGCGCTTTTCGTCTTTAGTCATTATCTTTGTTCTGACTATTTTGCGTTCGGTACAAACCCGATCGAGGTATAGCTACGTCTAACGAACCTCATACTTTAAGCTTTATGTTTTTCCTTTTTGGTTTCTGAAAAGAAAATCTCCAAAATTGATTTTCAATCTGAAGTTTATTCCTATAAAAGGTTTCGAACCCTTTCATTTAGTTATTGAAGGACTAATCCACTGTTGTCAACCCCAATTTTTGGAAAAACAATGCCCCGAAGTAGATATTTACAAATCTTGCATAATAAATTATCCCCTGAAAAATCAATCCTCTTATTATTTCCACTTATTGTTAGTTGACTTCAGGAATTTACATTTGGAATTTTTTATGGTCGATCTATTTATTTCTAGCTATTTATTTCAAAACATTCGAAGTTTTTAAGTGAATCCACAAGTTGTATGGAAATTACTGAAGAAGCAAGCAAACAAAAACCTTCAACATCAGCTATTACTGAGCGACCAGCATTTAACTCATTCGACGAAACATGTAATCGATCCAAGCGCCGAAGAGTGAAAGAGATTGTAAATAGAAGACTACGAACGTTTATGTACGCTGCTGAACTAAAATTACGAAAATCAGAAAGGCGTACAACCGCAAAACTTATTCGAGATGTCACTCCATCTCCTCACTTTCGCTTATAACACAAGCAGATCTATCAAAGCACCAGCACTTTATTTTGCGAGATGCTATGGGTATACAGATAATAATATAAAATACTTTTGTCCAGCTAGACAAAAGTATTTTTATAATTTAAAGGTTCGAAAATGGATTTTTATAGTGATTTAAAGGATTATAAGGCAAATACATACAAAAAAAAATTAAAAATATAATTTAATAAAAAATAAAATCAACTTAATTCTTTGATTAATCGAATTCTAACAATCTGCTGGTTTGCCCCATATATTAAGCGTACCGGCACAAAAGAACTTTATGATCTTTGTATCTGAGTAGCCGAGATAAAATTTCTTATTAGTGTCTCTAATAATCTGATATTGTCTTCTTGAAACTCTAGCTTCAACGAACATTGCCAGTTTGACCGTTGTGGAATTATTCCCTATCAAAAATTTTGGTCATTATTTTTTTATTTATATTTATTTATTATTTTTTTACTCATAGAACGAAAACGACATTTATGACTATAACAACTCACTGGGCGGCAGTATTTTTTGAAAACTAATATATTTCCGCAAACTTTCTTTTAATATAGTCCTTTTCAAAATAGTATAATAAAATAATATAACTGAGAGGTAGTCTTTAGGGCTTTATTGTAATAATACAAAAAGGCAGGTAAAATTACGAATTTCGTAAAGATTTGAATATGTACTTCACATTCACTAGTTTATTTATTCTGACGTTAATGTTTACAAAACGTTGAAAAAATCCTCAAATAATGCAGGGAGTTCAAATAAAATATGAGAATGAAATCGCAAAGTATAATTTACATATCTGTCTATAGCAGTGATGGCGAACCTTTTTGAGAAATTGGTCAATTTTTGTTCATTAATTTTTTTTAGTACTAGCTCGTTGGTCACTAAGTCAGTGGCGTCACTTGGAAAGGGGGAGGGGAGGATGGTTAAAAACTATTTTTTTTGGTTCTCCGTTTGGTTCAATTTGTGAAATGTATTTTCCAAACTTTTAAATTCATTAAATCTCTTCTCAAAAGTTTGTTTTATTTCCTGTATAATCATTAAATATTTTTTAGTTGCATTTTCTTGAATGTCAATCATATTTTCAAAAATTATTATATTTTTAAAATGTTTTTGTAATTGAGGAAAGTATTTCATGATTGTCATATCCAAAACCGTAGTAAAGATGCCAAGTGTCGTCATAACTATTTTAATATTTTCAAACATCATTAAAACAATTTGTCCATTTCCTTGAAGTTTTTTATTCAAAACTATTGTTTTCTTTTTCATTCAAAAAGAGCTTAATTGCTTCTAATAAAATGACAAACTGATTAAGAACTTGACCGCAACTGAGACATCGAACATTGTTGTACGTCAAAATCTCTGAATACTGGCACTCAATTTTCTCTAATTGTGCAAATTGTCGTTTATTAAGACCTCTTGCGTTTATAAAGTTGATGACTTTTATTACAACTGGCATTGCATTGGAAAATGTTTGTAAACCTTGCTTCCCACATAGAAGTTGCTGGTGTATTATACAATGAAAATTCAATCAAAAATATTTTGCTTAAGATACTGTAATAAAATGAATGTAAGGTACTGTAATAAAATCAATGTTTTTCCCCACATATTGGGTGCACCGTATGTTGTTACAGAAACTATTTTCTGTGGGTCAATACCCATTTCTTTAAATGCAATATCAAATTCTTAAAAATATCAAGACCGGTATACTTCCCTTTCAATGTTATTAGTTTCATTAGCTGTTCTTTCATTATATTGCCTGATATATATCGAGCAAATACTGCTAATTGTACACAACCATTTACATCAAAGCAATTGAGTAAGTCGTTATGTATTTGCGAAAAAATGTTTCCTTCTAATTCTATTATTCGATCTTTAATTGTATTCGACTTATTGGTAATTCATTTATACGTTTTGTAATCAAGTCTTTTTCTTTAAAATCTGCAAACAAAGTATCACTATATTCTAAAAACGCTTGTTTAACAAACTCTCAACCTGAAAACTAGCAGCTGCAAAGTTTTTAGAACACTGGTTTGTGAATGATTCTCTTTTTTCATTGTAAAAAATATGTTCCTCTTTCTTCATCTGTTGAAAGGCCGAGACTAGAACGCAACTTTTCAAAATGTCGTTTTACATTGTGC
>JAWQRJ010002696.1:0-13094 GCA_033557515.1 Diorygopyx duplodentatus | reverse complement strand
GTGCTAACCAACTCAATAATAGAGACGTAGCAATGCCCGTGCAAAACTCGATTCATTGGTAAGAAAGGCCGCCGGAGTGGCGCGCACATAAAAATCTACAAATAGTGACCACGCCTACATACCGACGAGGTATAGTGGGTGTGGTTTAAAAGGCCTATACGGTAGGATGGGTGTGGCGTACTTGCCGGCATGGTACCAACTCGATTCCTCGCACTGTATATGTTGAATAAAATAGACCATAAATTCCATAAGGAATCCAAAAATGTAATAAAATACAGGGTGTTCCAATTAAAAATCTGAAGTTGCACAGCGTCTTGAAGAAATGGGACACCTGTATATATGAAAATACTTCTGGAAGAAAAATAATGTGTAGGCTATTCCATTAAAAAAAAACTGAAGTTTTAGTTTTTTAAATGGAGCACCTCGTATATCATTGCATTCTTGGATTCTGTTTTGAAATCTAAATCAAATCTTATAGTGCTATAATATTTAAATTTGCTTGTTGGAAAGCTGTTGACGAGTTTCTTATAAATCCTTAGCACGGAGGATTCTCAAATTTTTATTATGAAATTACGTTTTTTTTATATTTATACAGGTGTCAAAGGTGCGGTTTTTGCTAAATGTATGGTTAATAAAATCGACCACAAATTGGACAAGAAATTAAAAAATGCAATAAAATACAAGGAGTTCTGTTTAAATTGAGTGGGTATGACCACTCACATGACTTTCTCTTTTCTAACCACTGATCTATTTTAGGAATAACTTCTAAACGGTGCGACTTACGACATATGTATGTTTAATAAAATAGACCATAAATTCCATAAGAAACCCAAAAATGTAATAAAATATAGGATGCTCTAATTAAAAATCTGAAGTTGTATAGCGTCTTGAAGAAATGGGACATCCTGTATATATGAAAATACTTCTAGAAGAAAGAAAGGCCGAAACCATGCAACTGTTATTTGAAACACTAGGTAAACTAGGTACTGTAAACTTTTATTGGAACTTTTTTTTGCTGAAATAAACTTTAAGAGGGCTAGGATTCACATTACCTACTCTTGTTCGCACTATGTTAAGCCAATGTCATTTTTTGTAAAAAGTGCCCAATAACTCCTAAGCGGTAAAAAAAAATTCAAAAAACACGGAACCCCAGGCCAACTTTGTTCAAAAAAACTTTAAATGTCCAATAACTCTTAAAGGCTGCGACCTTGGTCAAACGTATGTTTAATAAAATAGGCCATAAGTTCCATAAGGAATGCAAAAATGTAATAATATACAGGGTGTTCCCATTCAAAATTTGAATTTGCACAGCGTCTTGAAGAAATGGGATACCCTGCATATATGAAAATACTTCTAGCAGTAAGAAAGGCTGAAACCATGCAACTGTTAGTTGATATTTTTTTACCTAAAAGGATTCGAAATCGTAGAATCCAGGTTACAAACTATATCTAACGGACGGCCGGACGCTCGGACGGAAGCTCGGACGGACGGACAAACCAATGGCAAAAATGGTACCATTAGTCTTAGAATGCCATAATTCGTCCAGATATGTGAAAATCTCATCATCGAAATTTTGGATCGAATGCATAACTTTTTTTATCATGAAGATATGAAGGTGAATTCTAAATCCAGATGATTCTCCATATGGTAATACTATGCCCATATCTAGAAAAATATTTATATTTAAAAAAAATACATTCCACAGAAAGCTACCTACTTTTGTTTATTTCGCGAAATAATCTCCGTACATGTTGGGACATTTACGGATTATCTTGTCAAGTTGATTGAAGTGGTTCCAAGTTATTACTTCTTCCCCTTCACCTTATTGCTCGTTGATGTGCAATCCATACTTCCCCATCCTTTCCAGTAGTCTGAATAGCGAGATGGTATAAGGGTGATTCCATGTTACCCTCCTAGGGCAAAGGAGTGTATTCCTAATGCAAAAAATACAAGAGAAATATTAACTGTAAAATTAATTAGTTGAATTAGAATTAATTCTGGGTTCTGTACATTTTGAAAATCACAATAAGCCTGCACTAAATCTTCTGCTTGCTCAATAAATAAAGGTAAGGGTGTGTTATCATCATCAAACTTAGCTATTGCTTGAATCTCGGTTTGGGTAATTGATGCTCTAGTGTGGGGATGTCTTTGAACTTGATTGGGATTCATGTTTATATTTGCTAATTGATTTATTAAGATTTCAATTTTTGAATTCTATCCTTACAATTTGTTACAAGTGAATTTTTCAAACGATTTCGGTTCGTTTTAGGTGTCTAGTCAAGGTGTTTTAAATTGTCTAATCAGGGTGTTTAAAATGTCTAGTGAAGGTTTTTAAATTTAAAAATAAAATGACACCCTGCATATACGAAAATACTTCTAGAAGTAAGAAAGGTTTAACCATGCAACTGTTATTTGAACTGTTGATTTTTTTTACCTAAAAGGATTAGAAATCGTAGATACCGAGGTTACACACTATATCTAACGGACGGACGGACGCTCGGACGGACGGACAAACCAATGGCCGAAAATGGTACCATTAGTCTTAGAATGCCATAATTCGTCCAGATATGTGAAAATTTCATCATCGAAATTTTGGATAGAATGCATAACTTTTTTCTCATCAAGATGTAAAGGTGGATTCTAAATCCCGATGATTCTCCATATGGTAATACTATGCCCATATCTAGAAAAACATTTATATTTAAAAAAAATACATTCCACAGAAAGCTACCTACTTTTGTTTATTTCTCGAAATAATCTCCGCACATGTTGAGACATTTATCCCAGCGTGACGGTACTTTGAACATCCCTTCACGGTACTGCTGCTTGTTTTTCACCTGGGGAAGCTGGGTGTCTCCATGTTATGGATTGTTGTTTTGTCTCTTGGGTGAACTCCAAGTTCCCAAGTTCCATCTCCGGTAAATATAAATATTGTAACTTTGTAAGGTGTAACTTTGGTCCGTACCTTTAACATCGGACGTAATACAATGTTCTACAGGTTGAAAAAAAAAGAAAATATCAGTGGGGTGGTAATCAGCAATAATTATTTAAAAAGTAAGTAAGAGATTTTGAAGATAAACCCCCTTACTTCTAATATTTTTATTATTGTTTTCAGATAAACACAATGGAGCTTTTAGTGTCTTCAAATACAATCTCCATTACATTATAGCCATTTTATTTTGTTAGATGACCAGCAATAATATCACTGCAACATAATTTCAAATAAAAAGTGACTTATATAGCTGCACACATGATCGTAAAATACGTATATTGGTGCAGTTATTTGTTTGTGAGGTTGTTATATGTTAGAAACAAGTTTGCTTCGCAAAGATAAGCCATATTTTTCAAAAACAAGATACTAGTGAAGACAAAGGAAAACTGGAAACTGTGATAACGATGGTAGTGTTTGGAATTTTGTTTCCATGAATTTTACTGGACATAATTTTTTGAACTCTAAATCAAATCTTATAGTCCTATAATACTTAAAATTGCTTGTTGGAAAGCTGTTGACGAGTTTCTTAAAAATCCTTAGCGCGGAGTATTTTCAATTTTTTTTATCATAAAATATGAAATTGGATTTTTTAATATAATTAATGGTCAATATGTAATATACTATCTTTTAATTTAGAATGAGTAATTTTTGTATATTTATATTGGTGTCAAAGGTACGATTTTGGCTAAGTGTATGGTGAATAAAATCGACCATAAATTGGACAAGAAAGTAAAAAATGTAATAAAATACAGTCCTGTTTAAAAAACTGAAGTTGCATAGCATCTAGAGATTATACTTCTAGAAGAAAATAGAATTGATACAATAAAAATTGTATTTGAAACTTTTTCCTTAACATGATTAGAAATAGGAGAAGCGTTAATCACAGATTAACAGACGGACGAAGGGATAGACAGAAAGATGAATGGACCAATTTAACAGTTTTATAACCTTGTTTTATAATTCCCCCGCTTTATCCTCCAGTAGTCTAAATAGCGGGATGGTATAAGGGTGGTTCCAAGTTATTACTTCTATGTCAAAAGCTCTTCCCCCGCACCTTATTGCTCGTTGATGTGCAATCCATACTTCCCCATCCTTTCCAGTAGTCTGAATAGCGAGATGGTATAAAGGTGATTCCATGTTACCCTCCTAAGACAAAGGAGTGTATTCCTAATGGAAAAAATACAAGAGAAATATTAACTGTAAAATTAATTAGTTGAATTAGAATTAATTTAGATTTTTTTACGTATCGGTTTCTATAAATTTTTGACGTATTAGATTTTATTAATTATTTTTTAAAACGGATATGCATACACTTTTGTTACAACGAAACGAAATATTTCATAATGTCAAATCATTAAAATATAGCAGTGCGATTTGACGAAATTTCTCCATATTATTTCAGTCCCTTTGTAATTTCAATTTACCGTTCCAGGCTTCTTGCTGAAGCCCTGAAATGTACTGCGCGACGGAGTGAGATGGGGATATTTAATTTTTCTGCCATTCTCCGACTGACAGCTCTTTGTGCCGGGATAATCCTTAGCCGCAAATGGCGCCTTATAAAATTCCGCGGAGTGCCTTTGCGCCTTTCGATCCTTCTAAAGTAGTAACTGTTCTTTTCAGCCGGGGTCTCCGCCCTGAAAGACGTCACCGTGACAATACCCCAGGCGGCGAACATCGGCGATACCATTACGCTCCAGTGCCATTACGATCTGGAGGGCGAGCCGTTGTACACCGTCAAATGGTATAAGGGCGAGAGGGAATTCTTTCGGTATATACCCAAGGAGCTGCCCAGTACCCAGGTGTTTCCCTATTTGGGAATGGACATCGATGTGAGTTTATTTCAGTACCCACTTTTCTTTTAGACCACTTTCACATCAGGTTAAGAAGAATCAACTTGAATTAAACTGAGACTGCAAGTATATTTTGGGCATTTCTTTGTATTTCGCAGATCGGGAAGTCAACTCCTAACTCTGTGGTGCTAAGAAACGTTCATCAGAACATGACCGGAAGGTATGGATGCGAAGTGTCCACGGACGCTCCCAATTTCTACACCATCCAAGACAGGGCTTATATGTTTATACTACGTAAGTGAAAACACGTTTTATACCAGTATTCTCTCTCTGTGTTTCGAAAAACCTTTCGAAAAAGAAGACACGTTCAAGAATAACATTAAACAATACTGTTCCATAAAGAGATGCACGAAAAAATCACCATTATCACCATCATAATTATCATCAGCGATCATCTACCTATTAACATATTGATACTAACGAACTCATTTAATAATGGTCTTAATTTGGTTTGTGATTTAAGCAGTGCAGTTGTATAACCTATTTTAGAATATTTCCAACTATGTTTCATATAAGGATTAATTTCGCAATTATATGCATTGCGAAATATATACAATATTAGATACACACGCACACAAATGAGGTAGTTACGAAAGCTGGTCTAAATAAAAGGTAGAAAATGGTTTTAACTAAAATAATATATTTATAACATTATATATACAAAAGCGACAATTTAAAATCCTGCTAGAACCTATATTTCTGCTGTTCAGGCTGTTGAGGATGGGCCTTAATCCACTCTAAAGCCTTGGCAATTGCGGCAGGAATTGGAGGTGGTGTTGGTAGGATGTCCCCTTGTGGTTGGAAGCCATTTTCGTCGGCCACGTAAACAACGGCAACTGGGACTCCTTCGGGAGATGTGTAGCTGTAAGATCCTTGGGCTACGATTCCAGGTTCCTGGGAGGAACGGCCTTGTTGAAGGTGCCCTTGTTCCTGAGCCGCTATTCCGTTTTCAGTTTCATACGCCCATTTGTAGCTTCCCGAAGGGTCGATGTCCTGCTCCTGTCTCAAAATTTTGAATTGCGGACCTTGGTTGTTCCTTAAGAAGGCTACATCAGCCGACACAACAGCCAGGATGCAAAGAGAGATCACCTAATCGATTAAAAAAAATACACGAAAATTTAAGGAAGACACCAAGGAGTGTGATATACTTACTGGTTTGAACATTTTAGTAGTTTAGACACTGTTTCTCTAACTCAACTGATTCTCCAAAAAGCGTTCCCCGCATTTATACCAGATTGATGCCGTAACGCCGAAACTTACCAAGGTCGAGGAATAAAATACATAATTTTAAATTCGATGTCATCTGCTTTTTGGGATTGCCTGGCGCTAATTTATTATCTATTCGCGTATCATAAATTGTAAATGTCAATGGGTACATGATTTTCAGGCTGGCATTTAAACCATAAATACATTTTCGGGTTTAGGTAACGTTGGTTTCGGTAAAGTTCAAAGTGACCTCTTGCGTAAGGAATTACCGATAGAAAAGAAATGAACTGTTATTATACTATTGAGGAGTAGTCTCTACTCATACATTTGAAAAATTCAGATGCAAGGGACAGGAATTTGAACATATCTACCCACTTACCTCAATTATTGTTATGCAATATGATGTATGCTTGAAAACGCAAAATAAACATATAAGGAAGAAAGAATGCGAGGTTACTGAAAAAATCTCTTACCAAAGTAGGTGGGACGTCTTCTGTGAAATAATTTCCATTTGAATATCTTGCACAATATGTAGAATCAGTACCAATAACAACACTGGCGCGAATGGTATTTTGTTCCACCTAGATATTTAAATTGAACAATTATACAGAATTGCACACAGGTATTAAGGTCAGGAGGATAAGATTTAAAGAGGACGAGTAAACCTTGATGACGAACCATCTAAAATTCAATACGTAAGATAAAATATTAATGGAAACAAATCTTTGAAAGTTTGAGGTCAAATTTGTTTTTCAATACCATTTAGGTCTGTTAATAATATTCAGGTTTTTGATGGAAACATTAATATAAAATAGCACCAAAAAATATATAATCCAACTGAGTTCTTATCAATTAGAGGCCCAGAAGTAAGTTGTGTATAAATTTTTGATTGATTGATTGCTGAAAATTTTCAACCTCTTTTTTGTAGATTTAAAAAATATGAAAATATAAAATAATGGAATATAGAATACCTGCCATTCCATACAAAAATCAAAGTTTATTTGATTTCGATGTACGAAGATAATCTGAAATAATGTAATCAAAAATAGATAGTACAAAATAATCTACTCGATTTTATTTCACTCCTTCAGGCTGTTCAGAAGTTATTCCAAAATTTGGTTTATTGAATTGTACGTTCAACATCTTGTGTTTCACTTACGTTTAATAAAATATAGGATATCACATATTGGGTAATTTTTCAAAACAGCGTAATATATTTCTTATTGTTATGTATTTTATATATTACTTATTTCAACATCGCCGAAAGTGCGGACAGAGATGCAATTTTCGCTTATAAAGCGCATGCACCTTGTATTTCAATGATAAACTGATGTTGCTATAAAATGACCTATAAGAGTGTATTTATGAAACAAATAAACGTTTACACAAACACCTACGAAATAGGGTATGCTATAATTGAATATTTAATTTATACTTAATATTAAAACTTTCAACTTTCACAGTATTAGAGTTTAAGAACATTAAAAATGATGAACGTCAATTTTTATTAACGTTTCTAAAGAGTAGACGTGCAATTTCTCTCTCCATATATATATATATATATATATATATATATATAGTCGACCTCGTCGACCAATCTTTGCTGAGTTTCTCTAATACTGTATATATTTAATTTAAAATTATTTACCCATCCAGCTTTTTGTATTCTTTAATCAACTTTACTTCAGTTGCAAATTCTTTCTGTACGAAAAGGCAGCAACTAACGTCAACAGGAAAGAAGAGAGAATAAGTAACTAAAGAGTAGTTTAATGACAATAAATATAGAATAAATAATGATTTAGAAAAGTCTGTATTACTGATTTAATTAAGAATTCCAAGGAAGTAAGGAGAGTAATGATTTTTACTAATCAGTATGTTTTGAAAATTAATTTAAATTTTTAACACTTTTATTTGTTGACCGGTTTCAGTATCATAAGTTCCATCATCATGGACAAACATGGACTTTTTGATTACAAAAATATCATTATACACTATAATAAAAACCACGTGTTAAATTATTGTAAACATTAGGTTAAGTGTAACTTACGCTTCTGCACCTCTACGAATTATGCTAACGTTGGAATGTTAATCCTGATTGGTTGTATTGTACATCGAAGAAGTTTAATTAGATTCAGATGATAACACATTTGAAGTTACTTAAAATAAAAATTATTTTATTCCTAAAAGATATGCTTGCCTTGCTGACGGCTAGGTTTGCAGTATTAAACGGAAAACCAGTCGAACATGTTTTGTATGGAAGTGCGTAGCAATATGCGCGCGAATAATTTGGATTTTGAATTTAAAATTAGAATTGAAAAATTACATTATTATATTGTAAGAATTATGATTATAACAGTTATATGATTTTGAATATTTATAGATAAAAACAAATAAAAATCTTATCTAAATTTTTTTTATATCAATTATTAAATTGAAGAATTATATTAAGTAAGTTTATAAAATTAATGTTTATAATATAATAAAATAGCGAGTTATAAATTATAGAGTTAATAAGAAACTTCAACCATTCATTAGTAAAAATAAAAAGAATGTAAACAAAAAGAAAAGGGCGAAATAGAGTAAAAAATAATGAAAATTATATGTTTGGAATAATTGGGAAATTGATTAATTAATAATAAGTACGCAAATAAAATGAAATGGTATTAGATTTAATATAGAAAAATAAAATTTTATAAATATTTTTTTCATATTGTAAGGGTGTCTGAGGGAATGGTAAATATGTGGAATATTGTTTTCCAATTGATCATTAAGTAGTAAAGTTTGCAGGAGTTTTTTCTAAATTAATCTATTTCATAGCTTTCGAATAATTCCATCAAGTAGCCTTTATTCAGTTGATGAAGGATTTTTATGTTATCAAATGAATTTATGATTGTTAAAATTTATGCGTCTACCGAAGTTTGAATTATTGCTTCGTGTTCTTTGCCTCTAATTTCGATATCTCTGCCGGTCTCTCCTATGTATGTAGCATTGCAAGTTTCATATATAAGGGTGTATACACCATTTTTTTCTAGTAATTTGGTAGGTGATTTAATACTGTTAAGTATGTTTTTTAGATTATGGTTTGTTTTAAGGACAAGTGAAATGTTGAATTTATTAGCAATGTTTTTAATTTTGTTACTGATTTTGTCTGGGTAAGTGATGGCTCTATAGATTGGTTTAGGTTTAGCTTTTATATAGCTATATGTTTACATAGCTATACAACAGTAGTTGTATAGCTATTATGTCTAACATTGATCATATATTTTTGAAATATATTATTAAAATAGTGGATATCGTAACCATTATTATTATATAATGTTCAACTCTTTTTTCATGTTATTAAAACTGAGAAGAGTATTTTTTAGTGTGAACATATAAGAAATGAAAGTTGATTTTTTAATTGCTGGGCCATGAAAAGAATTAAATGGGATAATAGCGTCGGTTTGTGTAAGGTTTCTTATAAATGTCATAATTAATTGTATGTGGGGACGTTATTAAAATTACATCGAAAAATTTCAGGTGTGATTATTTTCGGATTCTAAGGTGAATTTTATTTTAGGGTATAATGTATTTATAAAATTATGAAGTTGATTTAAAATATTTATATTTGTAGTATCAATTATGACTAGAATACCGTCTACATATCTGCTCTATAATATAATTTTATTAATGAATTCGAAATTGCTGTTGTGTATAATTTCTTCTAAATGGTTCACGAAAATGTCACTCATAAGTCCGCTAAGCGGGCAGCCCATAGGTAAACCTTCAATCATTTTGTAATACTTATTGTTAAATGTGAAGGGATTTTGGTTAATGCAAGCGGTTAAAAGTTTTATTAAGTTATAAGCATCTGTGTTATTGTTTAAGTGATTATTAATGATTTTGTGCAGCTATGGAAATTGTTTCTTAATAGGTATATTAGTGTATATGTTAGTAATATCAAATGATAAAGTTGTAAATTCAGAAGGTAGTACTAAATTGTGGATGCTATCAAATAAATTGTAACGATTTTTTATACTATATTTAGGTGTAAATTCAATTATATTTTTGAAAAAATTGACTAATAATTTAGAAGCAAAGTATGAACTAGAATTAGTGGAGATTATAATTGGTCTAATTGGAATGACATTTTTGTGTATTTTGGGGAGTGAATATAGCTTAGGGGTTATTGGGTTCGTAGGTAATGCTTTTTTAGGATTGAAATCATATTTATTTAAAATTTATGTAAAATATTTTTATGATTTTTTGAAATCATTTTGAAAAATAAAAAGGTTCCTCTTTACCTCTACAAAGTCATTTTCTTGTATAAATTGTTCTTATTTTTGAATATAATCTACGTTATTCATTAGGATTATACCAGCGTTTTTATCACCTGTTATAACTATGATGTTTTCTTCTTTTATCTTTTTTTGTAGGTTCCGATGTGTGATGTTTTCTTGATCTTCATGTATTTTTGAGTTTTTACTTCGATGATGTAGGTTTTCTTCTTTTCTGATGGTTGCAATAATTTGTTTCTTCATTTCTTCTTCTTCTGGATGGTTTTTGATGGCTGCTTCAATTTCTATTGTCAACTTTGAGAAGTTGATTTCTTTGTACGGAGCACATTTATGTCCTTTTTGAAGAATCGTTTCTTCTGATTTAGTTAGTTTCAGAGATGAAAGATTAGTAAAACGGGCGTGAAATTTGTGTGAATTTCCAAATAGTGTATTTGGGACTTGTTTTGATTTTAATAATTCTATTTTCTTTTTGTGTTTGTTAGTTATTTTATGAAGTGTGATTTTATTGAGGTATTTAGCTTTTTGTGTGGAATTTTAGTGGAATTTTGTGTTTAAATCTGAATAAAGGTTGTATAATGTTATGTTGTTAAAATTATATTATTGATAATCATGAAAGTATGATTAAATATCTAAAAGAGCTGAATGATAAAATAAATGTTAATTTCTTAAAAATAACTGTAGCAATAAATGATAAGATGAATGAGAAATACTATTTAAATTCACGAGAAGATGCAATTAAAACGCAAATACTGTATTTATAGGAATTTATTAACAAATTAAGTGATATAATTCAAATAATTGCTTTGGCAAAGAGTAATATTTTGCATTCACTATTGATATCACCAGAACAATTAATTAACGAAATGGAACAAGTTCATTTTGAAGACAAACATTGATTCCATTTCAAAATATTAATATGAAAATGTATACTTAATGGAAACGTTAACTACAGTGAAAGGATATCAAAAACAAAATGTTTGTGTTTATTAACCAAATTCCGATAATTGATAATTAGGAGTATCAATATTACGAATTGTATCCCTTGTAAGGTGTATAGTTTTCCTGGTGATAGTACTATGATATCGAAACCTATTGACGAATAAAAGTGTTAAAAATCTAAATTTAGTTTCTAAACATACTGATTAGTGAAAATCATTACTCTCCTTCCTTTCTTGGAGTTATTAAAGAAAATTTTCCACCCAAAATAAAATACATTACTGCGTTTTAATCATCGTGTAGTATATGATATTGTAATATTCGATACTAAAGTAAATTCTCAACAAAATTAAAATTAACTGAACTAGTATAATCATCAGAGTTTGTTTGTTCTTTTGTATCACACTTTCGTAATAACTTCGTACTAACCAGTGGTCAATACGTTTGAGTGTGATAGTAGTTTGGATCTAAATTTAATAACACTACTAAACAAGCAATCGTCATTCTGTTATAATTATTAATTAATCGTTAAAGTTGGCAACAAAATTGCTGTTCATTATCTCAACACCCAATTACATTTTTTCTGCATTCTAGAATTAATACGTTCTACTTTTCAGTTTAAGCTTCTTAATTTGGGTTCGCGAATTTAGGCAACTAATCCAAGTCTCAATCATCTATTAAGTCAATACACAGCATTATTTACTTACAATATCACTTTATCAAAACACTTATATACAATTATGGTAACAGCCTGTTTAGAAATGCCTGTTGATCTGGTGTTGATCTTCTTTTTGCGGGTGAGTCCTGATGTATTCCAACGCTTTCAGGATTGCAGATGGGATGGGTGGTGGGGTGGGGATGGCGTCTCCTAGTGGCTGAAATCCGTTTTCGTCGGC
The DNA here is from genome assembly GCA_033557515.1 of Diorygopyx duplodentatus. Lineage (NCBI taxonomy): Eukaryota > Metazoa > Arthropoda > Insecta > Coleoptera > Scarabaeidae > Diorygopyx > Diorygopyx duplodentatus. The sequence goes on along the minus strand of JAWQRJ010002696.1, from coordinate 937 downwards.
CACGTAAGCAATGGCCACTGGGACTCCTTCGGGAGACGTGTAACTGTAAGATCCTTGGGCAGCGATACCGGCTTCTTGGGAGCTGCGGCTCTGTTGGAGTTGGCCACTTTCTTGGGCCGCTATTCCATTTTCGGTTTCGTACGCCCACTTGTAACTTCCCGAAGGGTCAATGTCCTGCTCCTGCCTCAAGATCTTGAACTGTGGCCCTTGGTTGTTTCTCAAGAAGGACACGTCGGCAGATGCAACTGCGACAAGTGCGGCAAGGATTGCCTGGATTGGAATAAAGTATAGTATTAATTAAGAAGAAGTACGTTTTTGGGTTGTACTTACGAATTTGAACATTTTTGATCGTGCTTATTTCGATGGACGTAGTTGTATGATTATCTGCTCAAAAGAATCTGTTATTTATAGGTAAGCTTCTCCCCAAGATTCCTAAAGAGATTATTTCTTTATCAAAATGCCACTACCGAGGATAAAAGAGAAAGTAAGTGAACTGTGCTGTGGTTTAGGTAAGAGAAAAGTCCATTTTGATTATGTCATCTTCGTCATCAGTTGAACCTTAGTTATAATTCAAGAACATGTTGCTCAATTGAAAAAAGAAGAGACATTTTTGTTTTATCGGTCCCCTATTTGCATGTAGATTTGGAGATTATCCGTTGCCTTGTGTAATGGTGTAGAAATATTCTACGAAGGTTACATCACAAATCTGTTAATGCGAAATTCGGAGATTTTGGGAAACCGAACCGTTATGATGGATGAAGGTAGTTATTAACGAAATGCCACTTACGTAACACATGAAGTTCAAATCTATTAGGGATTTCAACATATATATATATATATATATATATATATATATATATATATATATAAAAAAAAACAAATAAAATTATATGAACAGCGGTTTAATAAAAGGTAGAGAGATATGTGTTTGGGGTTA
>JAWQRJ010002695.1:0-13095 GCA_033557515.1 Diorygopyx duplodentatus | reverse complement strand
AAAACGATATATTGAAGTAACACAATTTATACATAGTTTCCATATGTGTTGTTAACATGGCGACAGTTGACATGACAGCCTTCATTCCGTTTCTGATAGGTTACCATATCTTCCTTGGTATACTTGTTTTCTTCTCGCCTTCATCTTGTACGGTTCAGAAGATTGCCGGTAAACATGTCGTTGTATTGTTTCGGTAACTCTTGTGTATCCTTCTTGCTATTACACACGTTCTTTTCCTTTTTGATGTGTAGCATTTCCAGGACGAGTCTCTTTTTGGTGTTCTTCTCTCGCTCAACAATGTTCGCACCTTCGTAATCGAAGACGTGCTTTAATTCATTCGCATGTGTTGCTAGTGCTGAACTATTCGGTTTCACATTCACATCGGAGCGGTGTTGGTTAATTCGTAATTTCAATGGTTGAGCTGTAGAACCCAGATACACTTTCTCACAATCCTTGCATTTGATTTTATATACCACATTGCTTTCTTCTTTATTTTCTCTCTTATATGGTGAATGCAGGTGTTACATTATACTTGTTCAATATCTTCTTATACGAATTGGCTCCTTTATTCGTGTAAGGAATCGATACGTGGTATGTTTGCTTCTTTGGATTGCTTTCCTCGTTGTTGCTATCTGCTACTCTGGCTCTGTTAATCTATTTCGTTATTATCCTTTTTGGATAACCATTCTTCATGAAGACTTCTTTTATCTTTTCCATATTTTTGTCATGAAATTGTATATCAGAAATGTTTGCTGCTTTATTTATTCTGTTTTTTAGTATATTTAGTTTCTGGGTTTTTGGGTGATTGGAGTGGTAATGTATGTATCTTCAGCTATTTGTACTTTTTTGAGACCAATTAATGGAGAATGTGTTGTCTTTTCTTGTTACAAGGGTGTCTAAGAATGCCAATGATTTGTTTGCGTTTTCTGTTTCAATTGTGAATTTTAATCTGTTATCAAAATTGTTGAATGTTTCATATAGTTTATTTAAATATGATTGGCGAGATGTAGTTAAAATGTCGTCAACGTATCTAAAATAAAAAGTTGGTTTTTCTTCTGATTTTTCTAAACATATGTCTTCTACATATTCCATTGTCAGGTTGGCTATTGTTGCTGACAAGGGAATACCCATAGCACATCCATATATTTGTTTATAAAATATTTTTTCATTTTTGAAATACGTTGATTCCAGACACAGTTTTACTCCTTCTAAGAATTCGCCAATGTTTCAATCTGTGTTTTTTCTAATTTTTGGCCAAAATTGTTTGATTGCGGTTATTATTAGTTCCATTGATTGGTGTAAAGTGCAGTAACATCCAGTGATAATAATTGATGGTTTTCTTTTATTTTGTCTATTTTTTTAAATTTTTGTACGAATTCATAGGAGCTTTTAATTGAGTGTGATTTATTTCCTATACTATATATTTGGAGATATATACATTACCACTCCAATCACCGAATCACCCAAAAACACAGAAACTAAATATACTAAAAAAAAAAAAAAATAAAGCACTACAAATAAATATGAAAAAGATAAAAGATGCCTTGATGAAGAATTGTTTTTTTTTAATGGCATCCTACATTTTTTATGTATTGAATAGAGTTTAGCTGCCCTAAGACGACCTGTAATTTTGAAGATGGGTTTTATTAGAATATATTCGAGAAAAAAATTATTGAAGTTAAATAATTTATTTAAAAGCACGAACTGCTTGAATCAAAGTAAAAGATAATGAAATTAATAAAATTTTCAAAAAATAATCAAATTAAATGTTCGAAGTGTCCTCCGTTTTCAGCAAGACAATGCCCTAGTCGGAAAAGAAACTCTCTTTGCACATTTTCCACCATTTCTGGCGTAATTGAACGAATTTCGTTCGTTATTCTTGCCTTCAGGTCAAAACGATGTCCTTCACAAAGTTCGGATTTTCATTGCAGTCCTCCATCAGTCCCTCACAAAATTGAGCAGGGCGATCAAAATCAAAGTCTGACAACTCTTGAAGTAGTTGTGAAGGATGGTACTTTTCCTAAGAATCCTACCCCCCAGAACGGGGAATCCTGCCTACCAAACATTATTATCAAACGCAACCTTTCGTAGTGATGAATGGGGATTTTCCTATGTTTCTTGGTGTATCCCTCACATGACCAACATTGCGAAATTGATTTTCTATTCTGCTATTCGTTGATTGTGATACTGGTCGATCATGGGTTTCGCCATGGGTGCCGCCACATCCACATCATCGTTAATATTTCAATTCGGTCTGCCTCCATTCTAACATGTAGTGCTATATCAGTTGTGTTAAAAATTTATTCTGTTGCAGCAGAAAACTAGACTGTGACATACAGTCTGCAAATCTGATAAACTTAAATCATCGCCTACTACATTAAAGTACCGATTGGTACTGTAATGTACTTGTAAGTAATTTATTGTTTATTAATAATTGCAAGTAATTTACAACGTATTAAATCCCTAAGAGAACTGATTTAGCACTACATGTTTACCGAAACAGAGGACACTTCGAACATTTATTTAATTATTTAAAAAAAAATTAATTGATTTCATTGCATTTGGTATACAGGTGTCTACCGTAAACTGTCCATTAGAAATATATGGGGTACGGATAGATCTAGTTGTCTGAATATTGGATTTGAATATGGTAGGAAGGGAACTAAAAGACAAAAATATTTTCAATAAGCTGGCGGTTCCGGTTATATCGGAAGTTGACAGCAGCTTGGTAATTTAAATGGAATCACCTCAACGTTAATCGTTTTCGAGATATTGAATTTTTCGATGAACATTATGCAACCGCAGCAACATTTTGAAAAATCGAATTTTCATAATTAGTCTTATGCGATAATGTTCATACTTCATTAACCATTAGTTGAGACATAGAACTTTTCAGATATACATCCGGCGGAACGTTCTTACGTACGTTCTTTACAAAATTGAATTTTGAAATAAAAAAACCTTAAATGACAAACACTGATTTTTTTTAAATGGCACTACTAACTATTTCTATATTATCGAATGTAGAATTAAAATCCTTGTTAAACGGTATTGGGTTTCCCTATACCTAGAATGTATCCTTTTCCGATTATTGAAGGTTTCTTGAGGTTTTCGTTTGTGTAACTTAGGTTGGCTGATTTCATATTTAGGGTGAAAAATTAATGCAGGTATCATTTGTAAATCACGTTATCAAGATATTTTACATGTTTACTTCTTGGCAACGTTAACTTTACTTAATTACCTTACTGTATTCTAAAATGGCAATTAATAATTACTCCAATTTTGATAGTGTGAATTTACTTGCTATTCATGGTTAATGCCAAGAAATAATCAGTAGAACGTGCAGGACATTTGACGAAAAATATATAGGACATATCCGAATTTGCCCCTGCTTAATAGAACAAAATTCAGAAGGTTACAGTCCAATTTCATAAGTTATGGGAAAGCAACTGAAGCAATACGAAAAACTAAACCAGTCACGAATGACAAGTACACTGTCACTGGTTTAACTTATTTTCATTCTAATCCAACGCCTTACTTCGTGCCGCCGTAGCTGATTTGAGCATATCTCATTTCTCAATGCAGAATCTCATTGCTCAATGTAAGATTTTTGGAAAAAAATATTTGGACGGACGAAGCCAAATTTTCTCGAGAGGGAGAGATTTTTAATCTAATAAAATAAAATAATTAATAGACCAAAATCCTCATGTGACGCGCGATCGGAACTTTTTTAGTTTCAACGAATTTTGTTTGTTGTACAACAACCAATTTCAATATCTTATTTACGACGATATTTTCGGTATTTTATTTACGCCCACCATGGTGGCAGACTTTTTAGGAACAATAACATTAAATGAACTACATTCATGTTGGCACCAATAGATGGAGCCCCCGCAGATTGCACTGCTTACGTGACTCCGATAAATGACTTCGACGACAGATAGTTTGAAACGTTGGGTCCATGGAACTGGCCTGCAAGATCGCCAGACCTCCCTCCGATGAATTTTTATCTATTGGATCACATCAACAGCAATGTATATTCTACCACGGTGAACTGCCGTGAAGAATTGGAAAATCGAGTTTCGAGGAGCTTTTGATGCGTCTTTAGATCCGATTCAAATTCGAAACGCAACTGTCAATGGTGTTCAGTCAAGAACTCATTTGTTTAGAAAGAAATGGAGAACGATCTGAACATTTTCTTTAGTATTTTATGTCTTAGATTACCTTAAAAATAAGCTAAAACCATAACTACCTTATGTTGTCAAGAACTAAACATGTGAAATATATTGATAACTCCAAGTGATACATGCATTAATTTTTCACCCCAAATATGAAGTCAACCAATTTAAGTTACATAAATGTCAAAATTGATAACTAATTGGTAGGCAACTCAATTTACAATAAATGCATGTATTGTCAAAGGATCATTGGTGTCACTCCATTTAAATTAACAAAGCTGTTGTCAACTTGCAGTATAACCGTAACCGCCAGCTTATTGAAAATATTTTTATCTTTTAGTTCCCTTCCTACCATATTCAAATTCAAATTTTCTACTTCTAACTTTATCAGTTTCCCAACTATTTCTAATGGGCGGTCTACGGTAGATAGCCTACATACTTACTGCATATTTGCGACTTTCGTCGCTAAATTTGAAGTGTTTTTTGTTTGATTTTCCAACTGTAGATAATCATTAAATAAATGATTTTTTAAGATTTTTGGGGCCCATAATAGCCATACCTGGGGGCCATATCACTTAAGTGATTATCTACATCTTAATATTTGATTTAACAGCAAATCCACTTAAGGATATTTAGATGATGAGTTTTGGAAAAGGTTGGTGTCAAAAAATGTAAAAATTAGTATTTTTATATAGAAAGAAGTAATTTATGTCTTAGATTATTATAAAAATAAACTAAAACCATAAATACATTTTGTTTTCAAGAACTAAAGATGTGAAATATCTTGAAAACTCGATTTTCGGATGATACGTGCATTAATTGATCACCCTAAAAATCAGTGTATGTATCAAAATAAATGTATTGTCAAAGGATTGCTTTTGTAGCCGGAGCTCGAAATACCTTAAATAATCGGAAAAGGATACATTTATGATATTGACAAACCCAATACCGTATAACGTGGATGTTAATTCTACATTCGATGAGATAAAAATATTTGGGAGTCAATAATATGTATAAAATATTAAAAAAAATATTTTTTTGTCATTTAAAGTTTTCTTCTTTCAAAATTCAATTTTGTAAAGAACGTAGATAAGAATGTCCCGCCAAGTCTATTTCTGACAAGTTCAATGTCTCAACTAATGGTTAATGAAGTATGAACATTATCGCATAAGTCTAATTATGAAAATTCGATTTTTCAAAATGCATAATTTTTGCGAAAAATTCAATATCTCGAAAACGATTAACTTTAGGCTGTCAAACGTCTTCCGAAAGTTGTTGAACATTGAATGGAGATTAGAAAAATTAAAATTTTGGTCATTCCAAAAAGTGCCTGCTTTTAAAACAAAGTTGACCTTATTCACGGGAAACCACAATAACCTTCTACTGGAAGCTTATTTCCGAAAAGTCGGACGCGATGAAAACTGAGTGTGGCATTATTCTATGCAGTTTCAGGATGAATTTCCTAACCACGAAGCTGTTGCCTACGATGCACTTTCGCAACAGGCCCCTCGTATTGTCCATCGTTGCCGTGAAATGAAACAGCGACTGTTTGCAAACGAAAGTCGAGTGGTTGTACTCGTCATGTGCTTACCGCTGAAGTAGTGCAAGATATTCAAGTAAGGATGGATGCAAGTCCCAACACAGAACTGTATAATGCATAATTTTCATTATAACTTATGAAGTAAAGAATTAACTTTTATATGCATTTTCTATAGCCCCTGTCAGCAAGGAGTCAAAAAAATGCTGCATATGTATCCTTACAAAGTGTCGATGATGTCGTTCTCCTGGCCTTTGACAAATCTTTAGGCTGGTTGTCGCAACCGAGGTAAATATAGTGGAAGGATGCACAAGGAGCCCAATGGGGCCTAAGTGCTGCGAATTACGAATTCTCTTCCTCTTCCATACATACATACAATGTATATATGTATGTACGTAAGTGATGAAAATAGTAATAGAAATATTTTAAAAAAACACTGGTACCAAAGTACCAATTTGAAAATAGAGCGATTTGTTTATAATTTTGTTTCAGAATTCAATCAGATTTAGATGCGTAACTATTCTGCTAAATTGTATGTGGTTTAGATACGTAAGTATTGTGCTAAATTGAAGTCATTGCATCATTTTTTTGATCTTTTCTGTTATCTCATGTGATAGCTATATTTCCTTTTTCGATATTATTGAACGTTTTTAACCACCCAAACTTTCCAGTGACAGCACGCAGTTGTGAAGAGATTCGTGTAATTCCGTAAAATCAACGTATTGGTTATGGTATTTGCTCTCAAACTCAGCTTCCCATAAAAAGCCAGGAGAAATCTGAAAAATCTCTCTAAAAATAAACATTAAAAGGCATCCCAGATCGTAGATAATTCGTCGTGCCGAGGAATGTGTAAAAAACGACTCTAATGTCCACGACGCGATCTCGTACGGCAATTGTTTCTGCACGAGTAATATTCGAGTCGCGTGTTACGGCGACATATGTACTGTTACGTCGCACCCGACGATACGACTATAAATGAACGTTTAATTGCAGCCCTGTTACGCGGATGTTGCGCGTTATTTATTCCGGATTACGGCGAATCCACCCAAGCGAGTCGTGCAAGGCTAGTTTTATTCTAACGTGCGGGCGTTTTGCTTTATTTTCGACGATCGCATCTTTCGCGTAAACATCCCGAACAATAGAATTATAAACAGCGCTGTTTGCGCTGGATAACTTCATGAAGCAGGCAGATTAAAAGTTACCTTCAATTGTTTTTTTTCTATGTTAATATCTTGGCGATGTTCAATCTCGTTAGTGATGTATTTCTTAATTGAGTGACGTTCTAATAACAATTGAATTAAGGTGAGGTTATGCAATTCGTTATCGTTTGCTGACTTCACAGTGTTATCTGCTGACTCGGCAATCTTCTCGGTGTTTTTCCTAATCACCTTCATGCGTGCGGATATATAACTTAATATAAAGAACGTTCTGTGGAAAGTGTACAACAGCGGTTTGCAAAGTCTCCAGCAACTATAGAGATGGGAAGAAAGCGTTTATTTCAGAATATGTACTTAAGAAATTCAAAGATTATGTTGGAAGAGTTCTTATCTCAAAAAACTACAACGAAACGTACCGAGTTTCGTTAAAATCTGAATTTCCAGGTTGTTCCATGTCGTTAATAATATTGATGACACAAATAGAAATTAAAAATGTTGCTGTTATTTTTGTATGAAACTTTTGAAGAATTCAATTCTCCCTTAAGACTTTTAAGAAACATAGGAACCCCCCAAAATCAGATGGATGGCCCTTTTAGGAAAAGTAGCCCTAGTCCCTATAAATTCTAAAATCCGCGCGTAGGCATATGTAAATAAGATATGTAGCTAATGTATAATTCAAGTATGAATCTTTTATACATGGATACATGGGCACAGGTGCATACAAGATATTTCTTAAGTAGTGTCGAAAACTTCATTATTTAGGTTAATTTATGAAGAAACTTCCTATCAATATGTGACCTAAAAGTGCTGAGTTGGGCCAGTGGAATACATTATATTTTTTCTAGAGTACGGCAGATCACAGCAAAAAACGAGTTTAAAACTGTTTTGGACGTGTAATCACCTTTACACGTACACATCAGTTTTAAACTCCAATATATAAATTACATAATATGTATGTAATTTTATTTGTGGAGCCATGGCGAAATCAATATTTCAACCATGTGAATAATTGTATTTTTTTGTTCATATAGACCATTTTAGCTCTTCTATTAACATAGTTATGTTTTGAAATATCCAAGACATTTCGATCTCCGACAACCATTATCAGGTTATTTTTTTCTTTACGCGCAGGTATCGCAATTTTTCTACTAATTACAACAGTTCTATCTTAAAAATGAGCTTCAATTAAAACTAACACATTTTAAGTACTATGCTTCAGTGATATGAATATACTGTAAAACTGCAAGTGATCAATGTATCTTTTCGTGTCACTACTTATTAAAAAATGCGTCTTTCTAAAAATTCTTTGCTGCAAGTAATTGGTGGAACAATATTCGTATGGTAGAAAGGGTTCATCTAATCATATGAGTGCTTTTAAATATAAACCTGGAATAAAAAGAAAATACACTTTGAACAATAACCATCAGTGACTGGTGTAGAAAGTTAACAACATTTCATGCATTTGATGAATTTCATACGTTTTTATTATTTACAGTTTCCTTCCATTAAACTTTGCTTTGTTCAGTTTCTTGGCATGTGATAATAGAAACTGATAAACACAAAATAGCTAGCAAAAAGAAGAATAGGAAGTGGAAAAATCCGTTAATAATTTTAAATCAAATATAACACTACTTATAAGCTCAGAAAAGCTCGGCATACCAGGAATTTAATCTGTATGAATTATTAAAGTGTTTTAAATGACGTATCTTTAAAAAACATTTGTTTTTTTTTGCCATGTCTTTTTTTTTAAATCAGATTAATAAACATTGTATTGGAAAAAATCACTGGAAGAAAATTTGTATGGTAGGAAGCAAAAATTCATGTAATCAAATGTTTTATCTACGAATATCTGGACTAAAACAACATACTTGGATCAATAAGGCTCTAGCGGAAGAAATTGCAAGTGGAATAAAGCTTCAGTAGTTTTACTTTAATCTATATTTTCCTTTCATTAAACATTTATTCAGTTCCTTGTCATGTGTGTTCTTCAAAAATGCGTCAATGCCAGATACAAAACTGCCAGATAACTAAATAATTTTAAAACATAGACGATACTTTGTAATCGCGGCAAAGGTCGATCTACCTATTTAATAATCGTAATAAATAAATGAACACTTTAAAATATACACTTTATAAATAACATAATAATATATGTTTTAAGCAACTAATTAGTAGTTTTAAGTTACATACTCAGTAGTGAGTGAAAAAGTAACAAAGAAAGAAAATGTTTGTTTCAAATTAAATTAGCAAATTTACCGTTTCGTCGATGTATCCAAACGATCCAAACCGATGTTGATGCGTCGATAAACTAATTATAAATGTACAAATAAAGCAATCGATTTAAAAAATATGTAACAAACGTTTCGGTAAATTCATAAAAGGAGGCGAGGTAGAAAGAAAATGTCATCAAATATCAAAAATCGTCATATAAGAATGCATTGAATGAATTTGAACTTTTCCGTTTAATTGCACAGAGAATTACGATAATGCGAATTTCGATTATGCTTACGACGCAATTTTACCTATCAGCCGGCATTGGTACGGTGAAATGAAAAAATCAATTTATCTTAATATAAACAATTAAATACATATATTTTGTATAAACATAAAGTGTGCTATAACCAGAACCACGAGGGGAGGGCAAAAAGCCATTGCAATTTTAAATCATACCATGCTATAAAAGAATCGAACTTAACTAACAAAGGAACCATATTATTGCCAATGAACGGTAATTGAATTTGTCTGCAGATAAACATGATCATTCTAAGTAATAATGAATTGAATCTTATTGCCTTCTCCTGAAGGCAAAAATTAGAGAATTGGAGGGTTTTTGTCTTTTCAAAGTCTATTTAAATTTCTATTTAAATTTTACAAAAAAAGAATAAATATTGGAAGAAAATAAGTCCAATAAAAATATTCATATAATATAGTTGGACGCAGCCGGCAAAACCGTTGACACTTTGATATTACCTTATATCTTTGTAATACAGTAAAACCTGCCAATAACGTCCACCAAAAAAAGAAAAAATATTCGCCATTATTAGAGGTGATCGTAATTGGCAGGTTTTTCGTCTTGCAAATAAAACACATAATTGGTTTTTAAGATTTTTTTCTTTATTTTATTAATTAAAGTATTAAAATATTATATAAATACACAATATTCATACGAAAAAACATATTTTGTTAAGCTTTTTTAAAGTATGTTTCAATCTTTGTTTGCTTTAAATTTTTAGCGTCGATTTAAAAACTACAGCTTCACATGTAAGTAAAATTCGAGAAACATCCATAAAAATCTCACCATTGTTATTGCACAATAAATAATTATGTACGTCTCTTAATTTTGCACACACTTCGCTCATACTAGATAAAGTAGATTTTGGATTTTCACATTCGTCCATATCACTATTATAAGAGTTATGTTCTTCATCATTATTGCACAATTCTTCCAAATTAACTCGTTTGTGGATTCACCACAAATTGATTTAAAAGTTATACTGTGTCGCCGGCAGAAACTTTCCAACCAGCCATTAGATGCTGTGAAATTTTCCATCTTTAAACTGGTTGCTGTGTCCAGTGCTTTTTGTTTAAGTAGTGGCCCAGATATTGAAATTGCTATATTTCTGGCTTTGCAAAACCAATTGTAGACGACTTGATCCATTGCCAATCCTTCCGACTTCGTTTTTGTTCCTTAAGTTAACACCTTCCTCAACCATCTTTTTTAATTCATCTTTATTTTTCATAATATCGTTAATTGTGTTAACTTGTGTTTAACTTTCGCAAACTGAACGCATAGTTTTCACTTTCCGCGATTATATTTATTTTGTCTTTTTGCGACAAACGTTTTCTTTTTAGCGACATACTTAATTAAGAACCTTTTGAATACGGAGACAACTTTAAACTAATCGAGTAACCGAAAAAACCTTTGGAAGAAAACCGAATAATAGCGGCCGATATTGGCAGGTAAATTTCTGTGAAGATAGGTCGTACAATTTTGGGTTTATTTGGACGAGGTCGTTTTATAAGGGTGGCCGTAAATAACGGGTTTTTGTATATGGGAATTTGCTTATAGTGGATCCGGGGAACTTTGAAACTGTCCGTTACGTCAGGTAGCCGCTTTAGACAGGTGGCCGTTAACACAGGTTTTGCTGGATATTATTTTATTAATACCGCAATTTAACTTTGCTGAACCGTTCATGTAAACGTCGGACAAGGAAGCACTTTTTCTAGTCATATTTTTTAAGCCTCTTGAATAAACTATTTCAATTCAATCGTTTATTTATCCTTATGTACCATCTGTTTTTTATTAAGAAAATAATCTGGTAAGAAATTTAGATTTTTCCATTCACTCTGATTAAGAATTGAGAAGGAACTGATTAAGAAAAATGGAAATCTTAAAAGGGCAAAGTCAGTATGCCATTTATGGTTGGTTAAAACTGCTCCAAGTGTATTATCTTAACAGGAGTGCTGCATTTTTCTGGACACTGAATATTTATACGGAATCAGAATGGTGGGATTTATGTGACAAAATAATTTGTTTTTGTTTTAGTCACCATATCGAATTTACCTTTAAGTTATAAGTTGGATTTATAATAAGGAAAGTTTAATTTTAGTTTATTTATTTTTTCCATTTTTTAGTTCATTTAATCTACACTAATCAACCGGATTAAATTTTACTCATAGAAATGTTTATTTCTCTGGATACAGAACCATTTTGCCTTTATGACTTTGCTTCTTACCTATCGTTCAGTAAATTTTACTCTAATACAGGGATGTGTTGGGATAATTTTTTTTTAAGCAAAAGAATACTTTAAATTTCATTATTTTTTATAAACCATCAAAATAAAAATCTCTTGAACCTTCCCACAAATGTACTATTAGAGGCTTTACATGACGACCTCTATGCTGATTTTCTTATGCTTCGTACCCAATTTTTTAAATTTCTTATATTACCTTTGAGGTTTGACTGAATTATCTCAATTGAATTAAAAGCCAATGATAGGGGATTCTTTTGCATAATATCGTTTAAAGTACAATTTGTTTTCTAAAAGAAAAGTTCCGATTTCTTACTGTATTCTATACTGCATATTACGACATTGTGGTGATAATCTTAACTTACATTTTTACATGTTTTGCTGAAAGAACCAGTTGAAATTCTGGCGTTGTTCTTGATTTCGGTCATCAACTTTCATTGTCATTATGTCTCCAGTACTTGTGTAAGCTCTCGTAAAATTCCGGTGGCGCCCGTTAAGGAAATCGTTTTATATCGCCGCTAATAATGCTTATTAACTCAATCTGAATTAACCTATAAAATTTTCGAAATGTCCACGTCGGCAATTTTCATATTTATTTAAACAGTTTTACCATCGTACGATGGAAAAATCGGTCCCCCGTCAATTTGCATAAAACCATTAACGGGGTGACGCAGCTACCACTTTGACTCTGGCCTTATTTACAGTATCCCATTACTTCACTTTGGAGCCATAAATTTCCCCAACATCCCGCCCTTCCCGCAGTTCAGCCGGGTTTAATTCCTACCGGTGAAGTATTTCAATTTTCCACGGACGGCGCGGTTCACTCTATACCACAGCTTCTTTTTGCCGTGTCATTAATTTATTTTACTCCGGTTTTTTCTGTCACATTTCTCGCGCTAGCGGTTTATGCGAGCGACGAGATGGTAATGCCGCCAAATTGGGCTAATCACGACACAGACATAAACCGTGCAGGACGAGGATAATTGAATTATTATAAGCCGATGTTATTATCCTTATAAATTCATCCCGGATAGCCATATAAAGCCTGACCAGTAGGACACATTTGCACGGCTGGTTTTTACCGCGATGATTGCGCTGCAAGCTTAATATTTGCTGATGCTTTGATAATGTTCCAATTTATATCAGATTGCATGAGGTGGAATATATGAACGCCCAACATCATGAGACGAATCAAAATAAAAGGGAAAGTACACTGATTACTGTGGATCTTTATGAGACTTTATCATCGTTACTGACAACACAAAACAAACGACCGTACTCTACTTCTTAGCGACAGGAGGTAGTAGATGTTATTGTCTCAAATTTCGGGTCACTTGTTTGCAAGGGCTACTGCTACAAATAATAAAACAATTGTCTTGTATATAAGTTAAGGTTTTCACTTCACTCTTTGTATTTTTAAAAACTATTAAAAACACTGAAATGACTAACTTTACTAATTTATTTGTTTGTAG
>JAWQRJ010002694.1:0-13097 GCA_033557515.1 Diorygopyx duplodentatus | reverse complement strand
TTCGTCAATCGTTTCTGAGTAGCCTCGAGTTGACTGCGTAGAAATGGAAATTTGTCAATTTGAGGTTAATTTTTAAATTATTTTGTTGTTTATTGCATTGTTGTTTTGTGCTTTTATTGTATTTTGTTTTATGTTTTAAATTGTTTTTTTGTAATATAACAGAAAAGAGATTTTGTCAAGCTGGCCAAAAATATGACTCTTTATTACAGTTTTTTATTTCTGTAATCGGTGGGTTCTTTAAAAGCAATGGAAAGCTAAAAAATGTCGAAAAAATGTTGGGATATAATAATATGCATTAAATAAAAAGGGGAGAAGTTCTGAAAACCCTTTACGGGTTATTCGATGTACTGTGCGGAGTACAGTCCCTTACTTCGCATCTTCGCAACATAACTCCTTCTGTCAAATTTCCTTTTTAGCAACTGTCAAACATATCTCAGGGGGCCTTGGAAATTTTCACATAAAATTTTCTCAAAATCAAAGGTTTAGGAGATTACGAGTTTGGAGATAAGGAGAGAAAATGTCATGTGATTTTTTTATAAAAAAAAATGTTACCTCCGAAATGGTGCGATTGTTTTACAGTTACAAAGGTACATAGTGTTTATAAATGGAAGGCCTGTATATAAGAAAATAATTACAGGTGAGTCAAAGTAAGTTCTGTTTGAAACATACTATTGAATAATAAAAAAAAGAAGTAAACGGTGCGATTTTGGCCAAATGTATATTTAATAAAATCGACCATAAATTCGACAAGGAAGTCCACAATGCAATAATATACAGGCCACCTTATTTAAGAAACTACAGTTGCATAATGTCGAGAAGGAATGGAACATCCGATATATATGAACATATTTCTAGAAGAGCGAAGGGCTGAATACGCAAGCTTTATTTGAAACTCTTTTCCTAAAGTAAATGGAAACAGGAAAAGCGTTTACCACAGATGAATGGGTTGAAAATGCCGTAGAGTCTTGCATTAAATTCATGCCGTCCTCGTTTGTCGTCAACTGTCAGCTATAATTTGTTAATTAAATATATTGTATTGTTTTTTGTCCTATTTAGTCAGGTGCACACCGTGCGAAACATCTAAGATGGATCAATTTTATTAAACGTGGTCAGAAAAGTATAAACTAAAATTCTTTCATTCATAATTAAATATATGACTGATAAATATCTATCGCGTTATGTGAATGCACATTTTAGTCGTCTTTCTATGAATGCTATTTGTCTTAAACAATGCCAATTAATATTTTTTTCTTAATAACCGTGACAACTAATTTTCTGTGTAATTTAACGAGCGAGAATTACATTCTAGAAAACTGTCCAAAAACAAATCTGCAAAAAAATATTCCATGAGAGTAATACAAAAAAAATGTATAGCTCATATAAGCAGCACATTAGGATGTACATTTATTTGAACTTTTGCCTTAAAATTAACGATAAAAGCACATCCCCATATCAAGTCACAAATATGTTTCCTAGGTAAGATTGTTCCTGTAAAATTAATTATTTCTTAAGTTCCCTAAATGTCCAACCAGAAACCGTTTATTGCAGAGTTTTAAGCACAATTATGTAATGTTTCGCCAGATTACTGATTTAGTCAAGCATGCAAATTTAAATAAAAGCCAATATATAAAGTATTTGAATGTTCCATCTTACAAATGTGGTGAAATAAAAAAGAAAAACTAAAACTTTTAACTTCTTTTATTTGCTTTATTTAATTAATGTACTAAGGTACCGGTTTCAGTCCATGGACCATCGTCAGTCTTAATCTAAAAAAGGAGGCACATTAAAGTTTAAAAATGAAATTACATGAAAAACATTTTTGGAACGAATTAAAAAATTAATTAGTTAAAACTTACAGTCGAATGGTGAAAATTTGGTAGTTTATTTTTTGTCCAGTTTGTAGAGTATGTTTAAATAAAGTTGAGCTTGGTTTAGAATTATGTTCTTGGATCCGTTTACCAAGTTTGCGCCCGGTTTGCCCTACGTATAACCCTTCACAGTTATTACAATTAACTAAGTATGTCCCGTTCTTTTCTAGAGTGGGAATTTTTGGTTTATGATTGGAAAACATTTTAAAAGTTTATTATTTGTTTTAAAAGCGGGAATTATATTATATTTTATTGAGGTGAGGTCAAGGAAATTAATTTGTTTGCTTTTTTTGTAAGGTAACTTTAAAGTAATTAACTATAACTTTAAAGTTAACTTTAAAGTGTATTTCATTGAGATATTTTAGAAAGGAGTTAAGGTTTATATGATTACAATTCTAGATGCAAAAAACGATGGACGAATGGATTGGAATTATTCATTATATAATTTTCCTCAACGTAAAGAGGTAGATGTCAGCTAGGATGCCAGAAAGTGTTGTTTAAAGTGATATAATTATTCGTAAAGATATGTCGAAGTAAAACGTTAAGATGGTCGACAGGGATGGGGTTATCAAAATGATCCTTAAATATTGTAGAAACCAGGTCTAGGGTAAGATCGATAGGAACGTTGGAGTGTAAATTGATGTCAAATCAAGTCATGATAGAATCTGTTAAGGATGTGTTTTCTAAATGGTTTATAAAGTGGTTGGTGTTTTTTAGAGAATATTGTAAAGCGTGTAGATTAGAGAATATATATTTTTTAGAGAATATTATAGAGCGTGTAATTAATAATCTGAAAAATGTCTAGGAAAAATGTTGCATCTAAAATTGTAATCATATAAACCGTAAATCCTTTCTAAAATATCTCAATGACATACACAATAACCTTAGATTTATCTTATAATGACATAACTAATAACAAATTTCCCACCTTCGATACACACATCACATCCTTTATCTCACAAGACAGCTATTTTTTTCGTTCCTTTGTACACCGTGTTCTTAAATACCCTCTAACTACAGACACTCCTAACACGAGAAAAAGAAATAAAATATATATTTAATCTTGCTGAAAATAATCGCTTCATAAGAACATCATAAATAAAATTATATCCAAACAACTAACTAAAAACGATCCTTTGTACACTCCCAATACTAATCCAATTTTACCTTAACAGAAATATTAAATTCTAATAGCAAAATAATTTATAAACCTTTACTATCTTTTAATGACACAAATTTAAAATCAACAAACATTTTCAAGAAATATAATATAATCCCAGCTTTTAAAGCAAATACTACCTCTGTCCGAAAATAGTTGCTACAGTTTAACTTGACGTTCAGATTATTGGAAATAGGCAACTAATTTTTTACAAAAAAAAAAACAAATGCGTCAAAGGATTATTTTTAGGTTAACATAATGTAAGGTATTACAGTTTCTATTGTAACTCATAAACGGGTTTGTGTAGAACTATGATTTATATAGCGAAAGACAGCTCTGAAAGTCCAACTTTTTCAATTGGCTACAATAATTTTTGAATGTACTGAATTTTTTACAAAAAAAACAAATGCATTAAAGAATTATTTTTGGATTAAAATAATGTAAGGTGTTATAATAATTTATATACTAGACGAAAACTGAAAGTTCAACGTTTTCAATTGACTACAATAATTTTTGAAAAATATATCGGATTTTTTACAAAAAAAAATGCGTTAACGTGTAGTACTATGATTTACATACCGAAAGAAAGCTGAAAGTCCAACTTTTTCAATTGGCTTTTTAAATTTTTGAAAAATATATTAAAATTTGCTAAAAAAATAATAAATATGTTAATATTTGTGTCTACCGAAGTTTGAATTATTGCTCGTGAGGTGTTCTTTGATTATTTGAATTTCGATTTTTCTGCCGGTCTCTCCTATGTATGTAGCATTGCAAGTTTCACATATAAGGGTGTATACACCATTTTTTTCTAGTAATTTGGTAGGTGGTTTACTATTGTTAAGTAAGTTTTTTAGATTATGGCTTGTTTAAAGGGCAATGTGTTGGTCCCAATTCACAGATTTCGTTTTCAAATGATAACCAAATAGTTTTTCTTAAAATTATGGTAATCTGTCTTTTCTAAATACGTTGTCCCTATTAATTTCTCGCTCGCCTTAAACCACAGAATTTACGTCCACTTCAAAACGGACGCTCACTTCTGACCGACTCTGTATTTACGATCGAGCTCGACCCGAGAGTTAGTGCGTTTAAACCCAATCGCGAATTCGTCCATAAATCCGCTCAGAGACGCCAACGCGCGTTCAATAAACATTGCTATGACCTGAATTGCAAATGGCGTTGCAATTCAGGCGCGCACGGCCATCTCGATTTTTTCTTCAAACGACTTCCTGTGCCACACTTTCGTGGCGAGCCAAAGCTCTCCGCTGTGCAAAAATAGCGGAGCAGCTTGCGGAAAGCTTCGGGCGGCCGTTCAATTAACCTTGGTCTGAACTTGCCTCGCAGATAAATCTTCGTTGCGAAGACAGAGATGATGATGATGATGTCACCGTCTCCGACGATCTAAATTGACCGCCTCCCCGTCTATCCGTGCAATCAATATTGCAATTAATCCGCAAAAACAGCGTTCGCCGTCGTGGCCTAGATCCGAAAAGATTAATCGGATCTTGCGTAAACGTTAATGAATTTGACTTGATTAATAAGCGGGATAGTTAGTTTCATTTGGGTGAAGTTGCAGATTCTCTCTTTGTGGGTTCAATTTGTAATTAATTTGAGAGAAAGAATCTAATACTATTAAACGAGCTAATCTTTTGATTTTTTGGACATCCTGAAGTTTAATTTTAATTTTATCAGACTTTGGAATAATTTCCCATATTATTAGCGCAGAAAGTAGAAAAAAGGAAACTTTTGGTACTTTAGGAATAATTTATGCAATAATAGCAATTGGACTTTTAGGAATATTAAGGTCCTGAACCTTCCTGAAGGTTCAGGAAGGATCTTACTTCCGATCAGAAATGCTATAATGATTAATTTCCCGTATTATTATTCAAGAACGTAGAAAAAAGGAAACTTTTAGTACTTTAGGAATAATTTATGCAACAATAGCAGTTGGACTTTAAGGAATATTAAGGTCCTGAACCTTCCTGAAGGTTCAGGAAGGATCTTACTTCCGATTAGAAATGCTATAATGGTTAATTTCCCATATTATTATCCAAGAACGTAGAAAAAAGGACACTTTTGGTACTTTAGGAATAATTTATGCAATAATAGCAATTGGACTTTTAGGAATATAAAGGTTCTGAACCTTCCTGAAGGTTCAGGAAGGATCTTACTTCCAATTAGAAATGCTATAATGATTAATTTCCCGTATTATTATCCAACGACGTAGAAAAAAGGAAACTTTTGGTACTTTAGGAATAATTTATGCAATAATAGCAATTGGACTTTTAGGAATATTAAGGTCCATCTTACTACAATCAACCGAGGCCTCTATTTACCAGCTCCTTAAGCATTCCTTCAGCATTTACTCTGCCCATCTGCATTTCCCCATTAACTCGAGAGTTAGAGACCCCGAGGCGCGACAAAATCAGCAGAAAACCGACACTACAAAGCGTCGGTTAAAGTCTTGAGAGTGCAGAGACAGCATCTCTTCACTCGAGTGCCGTTTCTAGGAATCCTGAGCGGATCGCACCAGATGTTTTCTCGTCTGGCATCGCGCGCGCATGCTCGAGCGAAAAGTGGAGGAACAGAAAAAGAAGAGTCACAGTCTACGGCCGCACCTACCACTGCTTCTTCTTCTTAAAAGCCAGACGTCCGTCCGTCCTGCTGTAAGCGGAGTGGCTGCCAGAGCCTGCTGGATGGACCGGTTGGCGTTGTCGCACTAGCTAGGTCATGGCCAACCAAGACGGGCAGCAGGACGGTCGGAGATATTTCACAGCAAGAGCGATTCGCAGTTTTCACTAACCGATAAATTCCCGAGATCCACGTGGCAAAATCAAGGTTCAAAACTAGAAATTTCCGTGATCTGTACACGTGGAATCATGATCATAAGTTTGTGGGAATGAAAAAGGAATAGGAAGGGGGAATACATCGATGAGAATCTGCTTTTGTGGAAAGGAAAACTGAAATTTAAGCAATATTTACCCTTGAACAGAAATCGTTTCGGTATGAAAATTTTGATCATAATCATGAGTTTGTGGGATCATGATCATGAGTTTGTCGAGCTCACAAACTCAATCGTTTATGTATGAAAATCGTTTCGGTGTGAAACTTTTGATCGTGAGTACGTGGGATCATGATCATGAATACGTAGGATCATGATCATGAGTTTGTGGAACTGAAAGGAGAATAGGAAGGAGGAATATATCGATGAGAATCTGCTTTTGTGGAAAGGAAAACTGAAATTTAAGCAATGTTCACCCTTGAACAGAAATCATTTCGGTATGAAAATTTTAATCGTGAGTACGTGGGGTCATGATCATGAATACGTGGGACATGATCATGAATACGTGGGATCATGATCATGAATACGCGGGATCATGATCATGAATACGCGGGATCATAATCATGAGTTTGTGGAATTATGATTATGAGTTTGTGGGACTGAAAAAAGAATAGGGAGGGGGAGTACATCGATGAGAATCTGCTTTTGTGGAAAGGAAAACTAAAATTTAAGAAATGTTCACCCTTGAACAAAAATCGTTTCGGTATGAAAATTTTGATCGTGAATACGTGGGATCACAATCATGAGTACGTGGGATCACGATCATGAATACGTGGGATCATGATCATGAGTTTGTGGGACTGAAAAGGAATAGAAAGCGGGAATACATCGATGAGAATCTGCTTTCGTGGAAAGGAAAACTGAAATTTAGGCGATGTTCACCCTTGAACAGAAATCGTTTCGGTATGAAAATTTGGTCGTGAGTACATGGGATCACGATCATGAGTTTGTGGGACTGAAAAGGAAATAGGAAGGGGGAATACATCGATGAGAATCTGCTTTCGCGGAAAGGAAAACTGAAATTTAAGCGATGTTCACCCTTGAACAGAAATCGTTTCGGTATGAAAATTTTGATCGTGAGTACGTGGAATCATGATGAGTTTGTGGGAATGAAAAAGGAATAGGAAGGAGGAATACATCGATGAGAATCTGCTTTTGTGGAAAGGGAATCTGAAATTTAAGCAATGTTCACCGTTGAACAGAAATCGTTTCGGTATTAAAATTTTGATCGTGAGTACGTGGGATCATGATCATGAATACGTGGGATCATGATCATGAATACGTGGGATCATAATCATGAGTTTGTGGGATTATGATCATGAGTTTGTGGAACTGACAAAAGAATAGGAAGGGGAGTACATCGATGAGAATATGCTTGTGTGGAAAGGAAAACTGAAATTTAAGCAATGTTCACCCTTGAACACAAATCGTTTCGGTATGAAAATTTTGATCGTGAGTACGTGGAATTATGATCATGAGTACGTGTAATCACGATCATGAGCTTGTGGGACTGAAAAAAGAATAGGAAGGGAGAGTACATCGATGAGAATCTGCTTTTGTGGAAAGGAAAACTGAAATTTAAGCAATGTTCACCCTTGAACAGAAATCGTTTCGGTATGAAAATTTTGATCATGATTACGTGGGATCATGATCATGAGTTTGTGAGATCATGATCATGAGTATGTGGGACTGAAAAAAGAATAGCAAGGGAGAGTACATCGATGAGAATCTGCTTTTGTGGAAAGGAATACTGAAATTTAAGCAATGTTCACCCTTGAACAGAAATCGTT
Organism: Diorygopyx duplodentatus; assembly: GCA_033557515.1. Classification (NCBI taxonomy): domain Eukaryota; kingdom Metazoa; phylum Arthropoda; class Insecta; order Coleoptera; family Scarabaeidae; genus Diorygopyx; species Diorygopyx duplodentatus. The sequence continues at coordinate 5,441 of JAWQRJ010002694.1, read as the reverse complement.
TCGATATGAAAATTTTGATTATGAGTACGTGGGATCATGATCATGAGTTTGTGGGATCGTGATCATGAGTTTGTGGGACTGAAAAAAGAATAGGAAGGGGAAATACATCGATGAGAATCTGCTTTTTTGGAAAGGAATACTGAAATTTAAGCAATGTTCACCCTTGAACAGAAATCGTTTCGGTATGAAAATTTTGATCGTGAGTACGTGGGCTCATGATCATGAGTACGTGCGCTCATGATCATGAGTACGTGGGTCGTGATCATGAGTTTGTGGGATTAAAAAAGAATAGGAAGGGGGAACACATCGATGAGAATCTGTTTTTGTGGAAAGGAAAACTGAAATTTAAGCGATGTTCACCCTTGAAGAGAAATCGTTTCGGTATGAAAGTTTTGATCATGAGTACGTGGGATCAAGATGTGGAATTGTTGGAGAAAATATTAGATTTATAATGAATGGTCGATGCTAGAAGATACCAATGGTAGATTAATTCATCGACGTGGTACAGCACAACTACGTGTATACCACATTATTACGAACTTTGTAAGCATTACACAAACATCAGCAAACAATCTAAATTAACCGCACATTTCGTGATTTTCTGGTGACATCTAGGACTAAAAATCGGGACCGTTCGGGCAATATTTTGCAATTTCAATTGTGGTACCTATTTAATCCTGAGCCATAATATTAATTCATATTGTACAAATCCACTCATATTTTCTTTTATTAAAAGCTGCCATCCATCGCAACAACAACGACAATTCTCTTCTTGGATGTAAAACTTTTGCTCAGTTCTGTTCTCAGCAGTCTTCGGCGGCGTGGAGGCATGCGTAGGCGCACCAGTTATATTGTTTCACGATTATAACAACAACAATGGGTGCAGAAACCGGTGTGCCCAGACGAAAATATCCTTTTCCCACTTCTCTGTTTCTCTCTGTCTCACTCTCTATGCCGAGCGAGTTGCCTTTTCCTCGCTCCTGCATATAGGTGGCTTCCAATGCGACTTATTTATATTCGTTTTTATTGTTTCCTGTAGACTGGGTGCGGGAATATTATAAGTTATTAATAAATTGCTATCGTAATGCAGAGGGAATTCATTCGTGTGCGGTAGTTAATGGGCTATAGCTACTGAAATCGTGCACATTTATTGATTGTGGGCTCGAACAAATTGAATTTATTTCTGAAAATGTTTATCTACAGTGTTTACTTAAACTATACTGAAATATAAATATTATAAAATATAATATACAATATAAGTATTCCGTTTAGGAAATCGAAAATGTATTTATACCATATTGTTCTGCGATGTTTACTACATAAAATCACAAAAAATTACAGCTCCAAAGCTAAAATTGTATTTTTTGTCGAATTTTAAAGATTGATCTGTCGAAAACAGAAATAAACTTATAATTTCTTCCAAATATTACTTTAATTTTTTGTAGAAAAAAATCTGAAAATGTATTTATACCATATTGTTCTGCAATATTTGCTTTATAAAATCACAAAAAATTACAGCTCCAAAGCTAACATTGTATTTTTTGTCGAATTTTAAAGATTGATCTGTCGAACACTGAAATAACTTATAATTTCTTCGAAATATTATTTTAATTCTTTTTACATCAAATCCGTCTAGGAAATCGAAAATGTATTTATACCATATTGTTTTGCAATGTTTGCTTTATAAAACCACAAAACATTACAGCTCCAAAGCTAAAATTGTATTTTTTGTCGAATTTTAAAGATTGATCTGTCGAAAACAGAAATAAACTTATAATTTCTTCCAAGTATTACTTTTATTTTTTTTAGAAAAAAATCCGAAAATGTATTTATACCATATTGTTCTGCAATATTTGCTTTATAAAATCACAAAAAATTACAGCTCCAAAGCTAAAATTGTATTTTTTGTCGAATTTTAAAGATTGATCTGTCGAACACTGAAATAACTTATAATTTCTTCGAAATATTATTTTAATTCTTTTTACAACAAATCCGTCCAGGAAATCGAAAATGTATTTATACCATATTGTTTTGCAATGTTTGCTTTATAAAACCACAAAACATTACAACTCCAAAGCTAAAATTGTATTCTTTGTCCAATTTTAAAGATTGATCTGTCGAAAACTGAAATAAACTTATAATTTCTTCGTAATATTATTTTAATTCTTTTTACAACAAATCCGTCTAGGAAATCGAAAATGTATTTATACCATATTGTTCTTCAATGTGTGCTTTATAAAATCACAAAAAATTACAGCTCCAAAGCTAAAATTGTATTTTTTGTCGAATTTTAAAGATTGATCTGTCGAAAACTGAAATAAACTTATAATTTCTTCGAAATATTTTTTTTATTTTTTTTATAAATTAAATTAAAGTTTTCGATTTCCGTTTAGGAAATCGAAAACTATAACTCCAAAACCAGCAACAAAAACTCTTGGAATAACTCCAAAACCAACAACAACTCTTGGAATAACTCCAAAATCAACAACAACAACTCTTGGAATAACTCCAAAACCAACAACAACTCTTGGAATAACTCCAAAACCAACAACAACAACTCTTGGAGTAACTCCAAAACCAACAACAACTCTTGAAATAACTCCAAAACCAACAACAACAACTCTTGGAATAACTCCAAAACCAACAACAACTCTTGGAATACTGCATTTTAGTAGAGGCATCCTCACTATGCCAATAATGAAAGAGAGAAAACTGGCAACTTTATAACATCGTTAGCCAGTGCACTTTCCCGTTGAAAACTCAACCGAAACCGGCCATTAAAAACGCTAAAGTCGGCCTTTGCTCCTTCGAGACATTTCTTATAAGGACTTTACGGCGAATTTATGAGTATTGCTGCACGATCTAAAGACCGAACCTTCTCGGATGCGCTAAAAACGGCCGACCCCGTTGCGTTTCTTAAACGATACTGCAAATAAACTGAAAAATTTATCAAGGCCCGCTTTCAATTTGGGGATACCGCGCATACTCACCCCTCCCACCCGTTTCTGTCGAACAATTAGACCCTTTTACGATTATAAATACTTTATGAGATCTGCGGAAAATAAAACAAAGAGAATTGCTAATAGGATGAAGAAGCATTAATTCCGGTCGTGGTTGTAATTTATTAATTTTCGCTCTTTTTTTACGAAAAGAGTGGGGAATTGAGATAATGGGCAGTTAAGAGGTTTTTTGGAACAAAACTGAGTGGGGTTTTAATAAATTATACCCAATTGCAAAGCCCATCAAATTCGTCGAGTGGTTCTTTCAAAAGCGATGATACTAATTCAATATTAACTCAATTGGTGGAGCGATGGTACGGTAACATAAAGGTCGTGAACTCAAATTCTACTCGAATTAATCTTTTTTCTACCAGTATTTAATTTTAGATATAGGAACCGAGCGGGAACATAATTTAATTATTAAAGTATATGAAAGGTTAATAAATATGACAATTAATTATATAAAACTTACCTTAATTTGATAAGAATTTAGTTTATTCTTTGGCAATGCGTTGAAAGACGAAAAATCGAGTCGCCTAGTGAAGATACCATTGGCTCCACCAGCAACGTTTCTAAAACAAAGTAAATAATTAAAATTACTATTAAGTTAAATGCTAAAGGGAAGCAATTTTAACGGTATACGAAGGAAGTTATCACTTAACTTTAGTGTTTGCACAAATGCATTCGATGTTAGTATTTTAGCTTCGAATCAATCATGCATCCCATTGCCAGAGCGAGCCTGGGGCTTATAAGTTACGTGCCGAGGTTGGGTTGTAATTATAGGTTACTGGTCGGGTAATAGTGGGTAATTGCAAGTGCTAATTTATCAATGAACTGCATCAATTAAATTTCATCTGGGAGCTTTAACAGTTTAATCACGAGTTATTGGCTCTATGGTTTAAGATTTACTATAATACATATACAAACTTTATCGTAGGGACAATTATTGAAATCTTTATATACGGAAACTATGGTGAATTGGTTAATGCCGAAATTTACAACCCTGCTATTCCCTAGTTTCATGTTTCACGGGAAGGAGTTTAGAATTTTTGAAGTATTAAAGGTTGAAATAGCAGGTAAATTACACTAAACTACCAACAACATTTTCTTGCACACGAAAGTTTTAAAATTCTTCATATCAAAGAATTACAACGTACTACACGAATAAATAAATAAATTTTCTACAAACGTTACGTTTCCCACATTGAAAACAAGTTTATTTTATTATACTCTGCTCGCAAGCTTGGCGCGGAATTTTAAATAACCGTTCAAGGTCGCCTCTATTCAGTTGTTTATCATAGCCGTCTGCAATACTAATCGTCGAGATTTGAATCTCGAAATCTAATATTCAAAGTGGAACCTTCTAAAAGCGGTTCGCATTCTGTTTGCGAGGGTAAATGTAAAATGCGAAATAAAGAATAAAAAAGATATATAAAAGAATAAATGTACGAGTCTGCGAGATTTACACCCAGTTGTCAATGTGAAAGCGTTTTTCAGGAATTTTTCAGATTGAAATGTTCCCGAAAATTCCGTTATGTCTACATACGAGAGTGGAATTCGTGAATAGCTGTGAACGTCATATATGCTTATTGATCGAATATGAAAATTCTTCGGGAACACTTTATCTGGATGTACTTCGTTGGCATTATTAGGAAATTCTTTCAGCGCTGAATAGCATGTGGGGCGAAAGCTTATGTATATAGCTCTTAAAATTGCAAGAAATGATTTAAAATGTAGCTTTTCCTCTACACTACTGTTTCTCGATAGTTTGAACATAACATTTTTGACATATGAGTCTAATTTTTCGTGGTTGGTCTTTAGAAATAAAAAATAAGAAAAAAATTTCAAATACCTATAATTCCGATGTAATACGAATCCTCTTTCAGACTTTATTCCTGAATGCCCTCCGAAAAATCCAGCTAACAGATGCCAAGAGTTTATTTATACGATATATTTTTACATATTTCGTAACTTCGAAGGACGATATCTAAACGATAGCTAAAGTAGAAGAAATACATCGACAGTTCCTGATAGAAAAAGAAAGAGCAGTTAATTCTATGTAAGGAATCGTCTAGAATATGTTTTTAAATCCAACACTTTAAGAGAAAACCAAGAAATTACAACACCTTGCAATCTTATCTCACAATATTGGAGATACAAGAAATTATTTAGGATAAAAAGTAAAGAACGAATAATTTTTAGTACAAAGAAGTTGTTTTGAATTACATAATTTTGAAGAAATTTTAAATATTACACAGACAAAATACAATTTTATTTTCTGCCCAACTGGTACATCTAATTTTTGCTGCTTTCCTAACTTTGCTTAAAGATATCTGCTGAAGTAGGGGAGGTGGATAAAGAATCTTTTATAAGAAAAGAAAGATATGTTAATTCTCTGTAAGAAACTACATATAAAATATTTATAGCACCAATAAGTTAAGA